>JANHFX010007972.1:49589-74085 GCA_027560015.1 Chloroceryle amazona
GTCTGGGGAAGAGAAGGCTCCAAGGAGACCTTATTGTGGCCTTCCAGTATCTTAAGGGGGCCTACAAGAAAGCTGGGGAGGGACTTTGTAGGCTGTTGGGCAGTGATAGGACTGGAGGGAATGGATTAAAACTAGAGAGAGGTCGATTCAGGTCAGACATCAGGAAGAATTTCTTCACCATGAGGGTGGTGAGAAACTGGAACAGGTTGCCCAGAGAGGTGGTGGAAACCCCATCCTTTGAGGTTTTTAAGACCAGGCTGGATGGGGCTCTGAGCAACCTGATCTAGTGGGAGGTGTCCCTGCCATTGGCAGGGGGGTTGGAACAAGATGGTCTTTGAGGTCCCTTCCAACCCTGACAATTCTATGATTCATTTAGGGGCAGGGGACATACTGCATTTAGATTCTACTTTCCTTCTTTTGAACAACAAGAAGAAAAGAAAGTCAAAACTGTCTGGCTTATTTTGTTATCATAACCTGCAGACTTCATCACCAAAGCTTTCAAGCTCCCTGTACACTGTTTACCACAATTTTCTCTCCCAGTTATTCCAGTCTGTTGATTATCTACATGCCAGGGGTGAAGCTCAAGTGAAGAGGGAAGGTCAGGTCCTGTAGAGTGTCTAAGGTCTGCAAGAGTAAAGCAGCTGAGCACCCTGGCGTTGAGGACATATGCACTCCCATTGTCCACAGGTAATTGCCCTGAGTTTCCAGGACACACCAGCTCTATACAGAGCAATTTAGTCTCTGTAGGTAACAAGTCCTAGTAGATTCAGCAATGGAATTCTCCATCTGACTGCATGGCTAACAGCTTGGCAGTTAAAAGGTCAAGATGTTCACCTGTACATGTGCTTCAGTGTCCAAATCAGCCACTCTTTTGCATACTGGGATGGCTCTTTTAATACTTCTGACTAATGAAAACACCAACATGTTGCTTAATTACAAGTAAGATGTTCACAACGGGAAGCTCTGGAAGTCAGGTTTCTGACATGCTGCCAGTATTGTGAGTATTTGCAAAAGTGAGCTGTCCTATGCCATCAGGAAACAGTGATGCACTGCAAGTCATGCTCCTGTCTTCCAGCAGCAAGGCTAAATGTCTCAACCTGCCTGACTTTTTTATTTTATATTCAAGAAAAGCTACAGAAAGCGAGAACAAAAACAATCTCCATGAAAGAGAGCTTCTCAAACTGAGACACAAAAGAGCAAATGCCCACAACGAAGAAGGAATTTTCCACTGAGAAAGATGTAGAATGCAGAAAGCAGGTGGCAAGTAAGACAGTTGCTGAAACCCCACATTACCAGGTGCCTTAAGAAGCCTAATGCTGATGGACGGGTAGACAGATGCTAAATATGTAATCTCCTTGCAGATGGACAGTAACATGTAAAAGAAACACTATCAAGAAGGAAATGTTGCATGTTGAGCAGATATCTGTAAACACAGGGAATCGATGAGTGGCTGTATCTTTGGCTTTTTCTATTTATGTCATGTCTATCCTGAAACAGATACCAGGGTTGAGCTACCCAGTTAACTCTCCGTTTCAGCCATCCCGTTAGCATAGCCTTTCCTCTCCGTGGCAGATAGTAAGTGCCAAAGAGGATGGACCTGTAGCCATTGAGACATTTCTAGATTGCCAGAGTGATGCAGGTGAAAAAAAGATCAACCACCTGTGAACCTTCTTGCTCCCAACAGAGGCCAGAAATGAACCTGCTTACTTCTGCCTTTCATATTTTCCATGCACTCATACTCAAACACCTCTGCAGCTTTAAGACATGTAGACAAGTTTGGTTTCTGACTAATACAAGAACTACAAGAAATCGCAGAGGAAAGCCGGTTCTCTGTTGATTTCCAGACCCAAGAGATGTCTTGATAAATGCTGAAAAATCCCTAATACTTGGCAGTGCTTCAGCCAACCTCTGAACTTCCAGGGCAGCTGTCACCACCAACACGATGTTCTTTTAGTCACAAAAAGTCCAAACCTATGTCTGGAAACCATCAAGACTCTAACACATCCTTTGGAGAGGGTGGCAGATGCTACCAATGCAGCATGCAGCATTCCCTTGGAGCTTTCTTCCTGACACCCCGAGAAGCTAAATATGTGACAGCGGAAAAACATGTGCAGCAGCCAGCCTAGCAGAAAGGAAAACCAAACAGCAGCTGAAGTATCATTTGTACTCCTGGGAGTTAAAATATGTGGCTCATTGCTATCCACAAGCAAAACTCATCAACGTCATTAGCAAGTGCAGCTCTGTTCAGTCAGGTTGTGCTCATTACAGCAGATTTTTCAGTCACTACTTTTGTACACAATTATGTGGCCAGCAGAGCTTAAACTTCTCAACGTATGTGGCCTTGTCTTAGCATGAAACTTTGCCTGCACGCTCCGTGGAGATCGGAGCTCAGGATGAGGGCAGCTGTGATCTGTTCCTCTCTTGGAAACAACATGACAGATACCAGGCACTGTCTCTACCAGCTGGTGAAAGCCTGTGTGCCCAGGGCCAATGGCAGAGCTGAGTGTGCTTAAGCTGCAGTGGCTTTTAAAAAAAGAGATGGTTGCTGGATGGAGCCCCTGCAGTGGTAGTGCCAGTGCTCTGCAGCACACGCTACCAGTGTCTGCTATGTGCCAAGCCATCAAGTGTCACAGTCCTGGAAAATTAGTTTTGAACCAGCCAGGGAGCCACTGATGTGCCCATGCTATATGTATCCCCTCCTTCCCTAATGGGTGGCCTTTTCTGAATGACCCTCTTTAGGACAGGCAGTTAATGCACTGCAGGAGGCAGAGATCAGTTTTGGTCCTTCCAGCACCATGGTCCCAAACTGTAAGGAAAAGAGATGCAGAAGGATCTGGAAGTTTAGTTCAGATCTCTCTTTTTTTTTTTCTTGTGGGACATCCTCTGATGTCTCTACAAGAGAGAGGGTAGGTGGGGACGATCTACTGGTGCTGTCCCTCTATCTTAGAAATAGAAGAAACCTCTTGCAGCCCTTCCAGGCCCAGCATTCAGGGAAGAAAGAGATTGAAAAAAAATCCTGAAGGCACAGAGGGAAGATGGTGATTGAAGAAAAAAGACCCAAGACAGTAGGGAAATGCAGGAGAAGGCACCAGATAACACAGAATTAGCTCTGTGACAAGGACATTGACAGACACAACAGTAAAGATGGCACTTATTTTTTCGGGTATTTTAAAGACTGCAGTCTGTGGTGTAGGGGCTTAAAAAGTCTTTCATACAATCTTGAACAGTTTCTTTTTCTGTCTCTTTCCCTCCCTGTATCCCTTTCCACTTTTTGTAGGTTTGGGGACATTTTATTTTTTTAATTTTAAGTGAATCTTTCCCTTTGCCTTTATCCTCCTTTCTTATCCAACCCCCTCTTTTCTCTAAGCAGGTTCTGCCCATTGGGTCATCCTCCCTGCCCATCAGAGGGACACTTGTAGGAAGACAGAAGAGCACATCTGAGCTGAACCTGTCAGAGGAAATGTGATAAATGACATCAGAATGAAAGATGATAGAAATTAAAGAGGTTTATCATTCGTTTTTTTTTTTAAGTAACTGTGCCTGAACAGCCAGACCACCCTGCAACAGCTCTGACAAGCTAAGCAGAGCTGAGAAACAAACTGTCACTATTTGAATGGGAGAAACCACAAATAACAGCTTTAGAGACTCAGAAACCAATTGTTGCTGCTGCAGAGTCCTAGAAGGAATATGATGGTTGCAGCTTTGAATTGTCCCCTCCATGAAAAACAAACCCCTATACTAAGTTTTAAAAAGCAACAAGTACTTGATAACCTTCAATTCTCTGAGTAGGTCTTTGGATGTGCCTGCATGGGAAAGTTTTACTACTCATAAATAAGGCATGATTTTGAGCAAATAGACCTGTGCCCATTAACACCCTGTATAACTCGTCCTCTGTCATGCATGGTCTCATTCACTTGAGTTCCTCCTGAGGGGTTTTCCCAACAGTGCGTATAACTCCAATCTCCAATCCATCACCGTGACAACAGCTGCTATGATTCACATCTCCCATTACACCTGCACAACCTGCCCACCTGGACTAACCCATAGGCTTTGAAGGTCTCTCTCAAAGACAGGGCTTAATACCAATCTAAGCAAACAAATTTGCTCACGTCATGGCTGTGCTATAATCCCGCTGCTGTACATTATATTTGTACAGCAACCTATCCTGCCATTCCTGTTGGAAGCAGCAGCTTCCATGTGTTGGTTTAGCTGATGTGGTGGGAGGAGACTTTCACTCTGTTAAACACCTGTTATATTCCGGCACAGAGGAGGCTGCACTTCAGTACTGGTACAAATATGACGTGCATCTTTTGTAAGGAAATTTGGGATCGATGAAATGAAATGAGCTACTGAAATATATGATAATATTCCAACTAGATACATAAACCAGAAGACTGGGTGGTTTGAAATGCAGTTTATGAATATGCAACACTCAATTTAAAATAATTGCGCAGTTCAACAAATACAAAAAGGGAAAATTTGGGGACAGACTCTGTTTGGTAGTCTTGTTTAATTGGCTATAATTTCTACTTCAGAGCAGTATGGATTTTAAAATGTGTCATAACCAGAGTTGGGAAAGTTACAAAATCTGTATTACAGGAAAATTTTCCCCAGTTATAAAAGATGGTTGCTCTGACCATCAAAACCCCCTCTCTTTTGCATTTGCTTTCTGCGCACATGTTCAGCAACTGGGAGCTGCTCCCATTAAAAGCTGGCAGAGCGCCATTTCCAGCGTGCCAACCCACGTACCGGTAATGGCAGAGAACAAAGAAGAACCTCAAACACATCCACATATTCGCATCGGAAGTCGTACTTTATAATGGACCAGACTCTGCTTGTCACAGCAAATACAAGGAGCTCCCCAAATCTCTTGCTGCAACTCTGGCTCCAAAGCAATCAAAGAATCCAGTTGCACACACCTCTGTATAAAATGTTTGTGCGCACACAATTACTGCATGCAATTGTGCATGCACACATTACCTTTACATTTCCACCCAGCCCAAAAGCTATACAGCTGCCTGCGTTTCCTAAGAGTGTTCCTTTGGGACAAGCCCAGGCAAGGAAAAAGCTTTAAACATGTTCCAAGTGGTCTAGATCTTATCTGCTCCCTTTCCATAAATTGAGCCATCTTCCAGAGAGAGCGAAGGCCACCGGTGTCTTCATAACTCCCTCTGGCTACAGGAGATAGCCTCACTGAATCAGGAAAACATGGCAAAAGAGTGTGATCAATCACAACTAAAGCAGATCCAAAAGCAAACCTCTGATCCTTACTGCTCAACTGACTTACGAAAAAACAAAAAGAGAAAAGAAAATAAAAATATAGAAAAAAAAAATTAAGGGGGGGGAAGCATAGACACAAAACCAGCTATACAAGTTAAGTAGTCATTCCTTGACTAAAGTCAAGGCAACTGCCCTCAGCTCACAGGCATTTGTAACAGACAATGCAAAACTACAGAGCGTGAGTGAATCACTGCAAATTATCCTTCCAGGTCTAACAACGAACCCGATGTCTTATGCCACTTTATTTACATCTTGTTTATTTACATCTTGTAAATAAACAGGATGTGGCAAGTGGGGTAATGAAGGTAGCTGGTGAAGGGAGAAGAGGTGATGACAGCCATATTACTTTCAACCCCTTGAGCATTGTTAGGAAGTAGGCTTTTGTCTCTGCTGCCTCAGCAGGACTTGGAGAGGTGAACACAGCAGCCACTGTGCTGGGGATGTTCTCATCCACTGCTGATGGAGAAGCAGTTCTTGCAGTGTCACTGTGCTTCAGCAGGGTGTTTTTACAGCATGTTGGTCTAATCTGCTGTCTTCTGCCTGATTCTTTTACTTGTCCAGCTTCATCTTGCCCTGATTCTGCAGGTATGCTAGTGGCACCGGGGTTCCCGACCTCCCAAGCTGACATAAAACTAGGCAGGGAGCAAGAAGAAGAGTTGGAGTCCCTGATGTACACCAGAGTCATCACAGCTGACCTTCTAGAACTCACTGTCACCTGTCTGTGCCCATGATTGTCTGGCTATAGCAGAGACTCAGGTGAAGGCTCCATGGATGCTAGGGAGGCAGGCCAGGAGTGGTTACCCAGAGTCCTGGCTGTCATAGAAGAAAGGGAAAGGATGACAATAATTAAATAATTACATGTCTGTTTCCAGTTTAGCACCTTCTGAATTCACATTACACAAAAAATCCAGCATGTTCATCTACAGGACTGGTCCCCAACCTGCCCTTCTCTGACTCATATACACACACCTCACTATCCCTGGTGAAGTGCAGCCCCTCACACATGTTCTTTCTAAATCTCAGGCATAACATTTTCAGGTGATTCATGCATTTTTTTCTAGCCCTGCTCACAACCATGCTTGCAATCCCACAAACATTAAAAATAAAAGCTTCTTTGCTATGCTGTCGTCCAGCTCATGAAAGAAAATACTGATCAATAACTGACACAGGGCTGACCCCTGCCACTCTGCACATCTTCCACTTTAACACAGAACCATTGGTAGCTCCTGTCTTAGTACAAAGCATGTTGCAACTACTCTTTGGTATTTCAACTGACCTTCTCTAATATGCTTATGGGGATGCCATGAGAGCGTCAAAAACCTTAATGAAATGAAGATATAGGATGTCTGTTGTTTGTATCCCATTGGTAAGGTCGGATATCTGGACAGAGAAGGAGATGAGATTAGTTAGAATAGCATCAGTGTAGCTGGCTCTGCCTTGGGGCACAAAGATGAACATCTCTTGGTGTCACTTCCACCTTCTGAGCTGACCTAGAAGCACAAACATCTTGGGGTAGCAGTGCCTCAGTGCAGACTCGTACTATGTAACACAGGCAGCTTTGCCTGAGGCATGGCAGCTTGGTGAGGAAGGGGTGCCTTTGACATGCAGTGAGAGCCATGAGACCTGTGAGGTAGATGCTGCAGCTACTTTTTGGGAAACAGAATCACCTACCATGGCCTTAAAATTTTCAGAAAGATTCAAAGTGCCGAAAGTGCAATTTCTCACTGTACACATTATTTGCTGGGAGAAAACTTTGTACTGTCACTAACACTGAAGCCTCCAATGATCCTCTCAGTCCTCCATCATCACACATCAGTAATTAAAGAAGAATTTGCTTCAGACTACTCTCTTTCTCCCAGGCTTCCTATCCTTTCTGCTGGAGGATCCCACCTTTGCCTGGCTTACGTACCACTCTCAGTTTACTTGAGAAGGAGAGTGAGGTCAGAGAGGAAATTCCTATCCATTACTGAACAGTTAAACCATCAGTGAATATGTGTTATTAGCCTATTTTAACTTAATTTATTGTTGAACATACAATAACTGTCAGAATAAATCACTTGTAAAGGCCACAAAACTCCCTTGTATCTCACAGAACAATGTTGCTGAAAAATACTGTCAGTCTTCTTTCTTCATTGCTGGCATTAATTTTAAGCCCCCCTCCCCCCCCAAAAACACAAACTGGAATCCTCCCATGCAAATGCATCTTCTTCTGAACTTCCTGCTATTGGGTGTCAAATTCATCTGTGTCCCCTAGTTTATATAGCCTGATTCTGGTTTGTCAGTTATGGAGTGCAGAAGGATTTTGAGTCTACCCATTACCTGTAGACTCATAAAGCCCATAACTTGTAGGTACTCCCCCTTCCATGGCCATTCCCAAAACAAAACTGAGCAGTCCCATATGGTTCCCCGCTAATCCCGGTGATGGCCTATCAGACACTCTATCCTTGTGGACACAGGACCACTGTCAACACACTGTGGAACATAAGCATCTTCTCTGGGTCTCTTCCCTCAGCTGCTCCCTCACTTGCTGCTTAACCTCTCCTTCACCAACATCTCCAGCTCCTGCTACGATCCCCAATATCACACAGCCCCTTGATCTGGACTGCAGTCAAGAAATCCCTCTCCAGGAGAAGCGTCACCCCCTGTAAAGGACAGGTGAGCATTAGTCCTACCACCCACATACGCAGCCATTGCCAGTGAAGCACCCATTTGCTGGGACTCCTCTCTGACCCCCCACTGCCCTGCTGACCCTCAGTGCACTTACACAGCCTAGCCCTGGCAAACCTGTGGCAGGGCAATGGGGACAGGCACACCAGGACAGGGATGAGGAACAAAGAAGCCAGAACAGTCTGAGTCAAAGAGTAACAATGTTTGGACGGAAGCCTGGCAAAACAGATGATTAAAGAGAAGAAAAAGACAAGAAAAGTTTTTTCCTAAGGGGAAAAAAATGTCCTTAATCTTTCTTTTGCTGGACTTTTTCATTTGTGGCATGTTTTCTTTTTTTTTTTAATCTTGCAAGTTTTCAATTTCAATCTCCCTTTCTCTCTCCTCTTTTTGAATACATATTTGCATCAGTGCCACAAGAAGCAGTAAAGATCTCTAGCAGAGTAAACTGTTCAGCGCAGCAACCTGGTAGCTGAGGACACCTGCAGATGGGAAATGATTTGAATATTCTAACCTTAGTTCCTGAAATCTGGGCCATAGTTTTAAAAAGGTAGCAAGCATTCAAAACAGGACTGTTGCCTTATCAATAAAAGTCCTTACTTATTCTCCAGGTGCAATTTGGGACAGCAGCATTTTTGTCCACAGCTTAGTGGTTGAACATTTTGTGCCTGCAATTTAATTGTAGGCATAAAATTGATGACCAGCCAGGCATTGATCAAGTGGCATAAAAATTGCATCTGAAAGCAAGTAGGGTTCTGCTCTTTTTTTTCTTTTTTTTTTTTTTTTCCCCATTAAACATGGAAGAAATAAAACCAAAATTTTGTAGAGTAAATCGTTATGTCCAAATGAGAGTTTCTGCCTACCCTATTTCTGGAAAAACATCAGTGAATAACATAATTTTATTCCTGGATGAAGGCATCAGGGCTTTCTGGTGCAACACCCCCATAAAGTCAGAACAGAACATTTCATGTGAGGCAACATAAATCCTGTGGTGGGATGCCAAGATCAGCACCTGCAAAAGGATGTTTGTGCACCTTAGTGCTACTGTTGGTCTCTCAATGCAGCAGTAGCCAAAGCAGCCAGGCTGTGTACATGGCACTGCGTAAATACATGGAAAAATGTTCTGTTTGCCTCAAATGTTCTCATTCTAAGGCCAGGCACCCAGCACCTTGTATCAGAGGAGACTACAAAAGCTTGCAAAGCAGAGAGAAGATCATAAATTGCCATTGCCTTGGACCACATTCAGACCCCTGCTGCAGTCCTATGGCGTAAATGGAGCCACAAAGAGAGACCAACACAGGCTGAAGCTTGAGCCCAAACATGCAGTGGCTTCCGGTCAGTTCTGCCAAGGATGCTCCCAATCCTCCTCTTCCCATATCACCTGCTCAAACCCTCTCTTCTCCTATCCTCTTCTCCCCAGTTTAATAGTGAACTAAACCCTCTCCTGTAGCCATCCCAGTCCTATTAAGCTCCTTTTCAGTAAAAAACAATTAATCTATTTTAGTTCTTACTAAAAGCCAAGTGCAGGCAAACAGGTACCCCAGAAGAGCTGTTCAGCGTGTGTGTTTTCTTTACCTATGGTGCAAACCCTCTCTGTGTCAGGTGCTATCAGGCAATACAGATATAAAAGAGGGTTTCCCTTTCTGCACTTTTCATGTTTGCATTTCTACAATTGTCTAGTCACCTGCAACACCTACCATTTTATAAGACAGTGAAATGGTGCCTTACAGACAGAAGCTATTTTCTCTTCTGAGAACTTTGCTTTTGTTCTTTCTTGTTCTTTTGCTTTTCTTTGGTTAAATAAAGGCATCCAGAATAGAAGTACAGGTCTGCACTTTGTGCTTGAACACTAAGACAAACAGCAATGTTGCCACGGATTTTTTTAAACTCCAAATAAAAATAAACAAACACATCTTGGCAGTGTTTGGAATAGAAGCTAGTGAATAATTCACAATGAATAATTGATTTGTTGAATTTAGCTTTTTGCTGTTGTTGTTGTTGTTGATGTTCTGCTGGTGGAATGTGCACTACCAGATGGTGAGTTCAATAAATGTATTTGTTTTTCCAATTTACTTGATGGATTTTCCCCAAAAATTCCGCCCCCCCTAAGGTGAAGTCTGAAATTCCAGATGGTTTGACTAGTGGCCAGATAAGTCACGATGTATTGTTTCAGCTTCCTCTTTAGAAAGGTGGCAAGAATGATAACAGGAGTGGAAAAATGCATACGTGAAAGAGGAATGAAGGGGGAAGGGGGCAGTTTGTATCAAAGAGAAGACAAATAAGAGGAGGTATGATAGCAGTCTATAAAATACTGAGTAATACAGAGAATGTAGGTGAAGAGCTACTGTTTTCTTTTTCTTCTACAATGCAAGAAAAAATGAGCAGTTAATGAAGCTGAAAGGTGGTGATTACAAATTTACTAGAGAATTTTTTTTTTTTAACAGAACACTGAACTTTGGCAAGGAAACTCGCTGCCAAATTACATTAAAGCCAAGAGTTTAGCAACACAAAGCAAGGAGTTACACATCTACATGGAGAACCAAAACATTCAAATATAAAGTACCTGTGCTGATGACATGGACTATATTACTTCATGCCTTAGGGAATAAACTAATCATTATTATTGATAAACACGTGATATTATCTGCCAACTTCAGCGGCTCCCTTACCTTCCGACTAAAAATCTGATGCTGCTTATTCTCATAGGTCAAATCAAGGCTCAAGAGACTTCAAGACTGATTCTCTTTGACAATTGCTAAGGTTGGATGAATGCACAAATCCTTCTAAGTTGAATATTCTCAGTGGTATTTCTAAACTGCAATTTCTATGAATATTTCCACAATGATGAACTTATTTTTTTTTATTATTATTATTATTGGTTTGCTTCCCCCCCCGCCCCATAAAATTAAATTGGTCAAATACGTGTAGAGAGAGGATGTTGAAGTGGCATTAATTGCAGGCAAAGCATAATCACTGACAAATTTGAGCTAATGTTCATAAAAATAGAGATGGCATTATTTACTATCAAATGCTGCATGCAGGGAGAGAGCCAGTCACATTCTGCAGAGGGTGAAATCTCATTAATTACATTGATATTAATAGCAGGAGGGTGTTCTTCAATTTCAGAAAGAGCTCCTTCAGGGGAATAAAACTTAATCCTGCAAGTGTTTATACACAAGAGCACTCAGTGCACAGCCCAAACCTGCAGCAAGACGCTAGCACCTGAGGATCTGAAAGTGAGCTGTCTAGAAACAGAGAGAAAAGGCAAAGTGAAGAATCTATGCTAACTACAAAAAAGGCAAATGACAACAAAGCAGCACTAGCAGGAGAAAGGTATACAACAGTTTAATGATTATTTTCTTCACTAAAGGTCCCAATTCTGATCCATCTAAAGTTCATGAAAACTTTGCTAGTACAGTAAATGAGCACAGCATCATGTTTGAACTATTACCCAAAGAAATCAAATCAGGCACCAAAAGTATTTCAACAATCATGTTGCAATTTGTCTTAAGTTTGCAAAGAAGCAACTGAATTAAACTGTATTATTCATCTCCACAAGCTCACAAATCACTGTCTCCAACGAGGCAGATCAAGGCCTGAATAAACCTCTGCCGTCCTTCTGCTCTGCTTCTGCTGACTCAAGCTTTTCCACCTATTCTCCTATAGCAGCTCCATTTGTTCACAGTTTCTATATTTCATTTATATTGGAACAAAGAAATACAGGCTTATAAAATATATATGTATTTTTACCTCATCAGTTTCTGTGTAAACCTAGAGTGATCTAATGAGTATGCAGTGTAGAAACAGAATGGATGAGGGACATGAGGATATTAATATAGAGACTATACCGATCCCCTCCAATGCTATCTGCTCCAAATCCAGCTTCTCAATGGCCTGTAAATAGGCTTGCTGTCTTCTGCCCCCAGGTCCTGTGGCAGCAAAACACATCAAATGAGCTGCAGCCAGTGGACCACTCAGGAGCCAGGTAATTGAGCCAGCATCTCTATCCAGCTTGTAGAGGCAGAGGTGGAGCGCCTGGGGAATCTGTGATGGGGTAAAAATTTACAGCCCTCCTCTCCCAGACAAATTTTGCAGTGTGGAAAGCCCACTACCCAGTGCTCCCACCCAGCCTCACCAACTTCCCCTCCTACTGTAAAAGCTAACACTGCAGACCTGGATGCATGTGAGGGCACCAAAAACGAGACAGATTTAGTGGAGATTTTTTCCTTGCTGTTTCATGTGTCTTCAGCTCAGACTTTAACTGCCTCTCATAGTGAGATTTCCAAACCCAGGGCGCACCAGGGCTCTGCTTAGTCCAAACCACAGGGTGTGGGCACTGCATCCTGGGAAGCAACATCTCCACAATGGAGGGCAGGGGTGCTTCCCATTACACCTGGCAACCCTGCACTGTTTCCCCTCAAGAATCTGGACACCCCTGGAAATGCACCATACCTCCCTGCCTGTTAGACTTCTTGTCAAAGAAGAGGGCCATCAGGGAAAGGCATGCACACAGGCCCTTCCTGAAAAGTTCATTGAGGACACTGGGAGGTGTATGCTGCAGCAACAAGCCCTGATAAGTACAAGACCTGCTTTTGTGCAGACAAGCCCCAGATGACCAATGCACCAAAATTCCTTCTGAGGAGACTGAGCTCCTCCAAATGGCTGGTAGGCAGATGGAATGAGTTTTCTTGGTGCAGTCATCTGGAAGGGGTGCTGCTACAGGGCAGATGTGGGGAGCACAGGCAGAACCACCCATCTTGAGACTGGAAATAAAAAACTGCTCCTTCTAGCTCCAGCCAGGACAAGGAGATCAAGGAACTGAGGCCCTTGTTTTCCCAGCTCTTTCAACCTGGCACCACTCTCACAAGCTGGCAGACTGCATCACCCAGTTCTCACAGCAGGTCCACACACTGAGTCCTAAAAAAAACCTGCTGGTGTGTTCTGCTGTCACACTCCCAGGTCCCAAAGCACTTCATCTGCCTTGGATAAAAATTAAATAAATAAGAGAAGCCCTTCAAAGACAGGCACACAAGCAGCCGAGTTGTCAGGGGACTCCCTGTGCTGGTGCCCTCCCTCCCTCCCTGCTCTGTCCTTTTTTATTTCCCTCAGCCTGCAAGGATGGTGTGGCGGGACTGGAAGAAACCTGGCAAGGTCATGCTGTTTGATTCTGACGCCAGTTTCAATTACATCCTGGCTTTTATAACCAAATCAAAAAAACAAAAGGCTAAGAAGAAAGAGAGGAAGGAGGAGAAAGAGGTGAGGCAGCAGAGTCCAGCTGCAGGCTGGGAAATGACATTTCAATTTGTCAATTGATCCAGTCCTCCTCCTTCCCCCCATGACCCCTTTTTTCTTTTTTTTTTTTATTCTTTTCTCTCCCTGTCCTGTAAATTAATTAGACCGTTTATCATGTGGAAAGACTTCAAATGGGGCAGCCCAGATATGGGCTAAGTTTGAACAAACCTGCTTTCTGTTTGGGTACGGGCACCAAAGATGTGGCCACAAAGCATCACCAGTCAGGTGGAAGAAATGTCCCCATGTGTTCAATTCTCGGGTTTCAGGTTGTCCTGCAGAGATCACAGGTAACACTTTCCACTGGCTGTCCAAAGCACCTGTGCACATGAAAAGTAGCTAGCTACCTTTCTTCAGTAGCTTAGACTTTTGTCCAGGCTTGGGAAACAAGGACTAAGAAGGCATTCAGTCAAATGAAAAGCTGAATTCAAAGGTGCTGGAATACTTTTTTTCTGCATTTTTTCCCCCTCCACATGTTATATTATTAGACCATGGGACTAGAAGCTAAAGAAAATAATTGAAAGGAAGACTCGCATGGTATTCCAAAAAGGGCAGGATGGAGACATATCGTAACATCCAGAATTATGACAATGAATGACAGCAGTATTTTTGAAGACCCATTAAAGCTTCAGAAAGTAAACTATCTCCTCACTCTCATGGCCACGGATGAGACTCAGCATACGGTCGCATTACCCAAACATGCCACCTTGCTCCTTTTCTCCGTTGCATCTGCTACCAACCATCAGAAGAACTGGGCTTCCGAATCAAATGAGTATCAGATCCAACCAAAACCTCCATGTCCAGACCTCCCAGGCTATGCGGTACCAGCCAGAACATGGAAGAAGTGAAATGCCCTGAAGAAAAAATCTTCTCAAGATCTTACCAGCTACTCACAAAGTCTGTCATGACAGTCATAGGTACAACTAAAAACCTCAGGTGCTAGTGTGAAGAGGAAGCTGCCTGATCCAGTTTGAATCTTTGGTCCAGGCCAGTGGCTCAGTCCCTCCAGAGAGGAGGATGACTGGGAAATTAAGGACCCCAGGGATTTCCTACTATTTTTCTGCAGCCCAGGCAACATCTGATGCCATGGCTGCTTCTCAGGACTTTCTCAGGTTCTAATTGTCACAGGTAATGAGTGTTTTCTTTGTCCAAAATCTCCAGGAGAGTACTGCCCTGCCATCACCCTGCCACGAACCATGGGATCTCTGCAGCAGGGAATTACCTATAGGACAGCAAACACTAATTCTCTCACACCCTAATGAGAAAGAACATCTTTAAATGAGACAGCTGGGGAGTTAGAAAAATAAGTTATATGATTTAAAAGGAAAATAAGGGGCTAAGCACAGATTGGTACAAGTGAATACAACTCCACTGGAAATCCAGAGAATATTCCCAGGCATAAAACCAGCTCCATATATCTTCAGTTATTCAGTATTCAAGCATTCTTCTCCCAATCTCCTCTTCTTTTTATCCATCCATATCTATGCAAATCTCATTTCTTCAACCCAGCTCACCACAATAAGTATCTCTCTCTCACACATAAAGCCCAAATTTTATCAAGCATTTTATTTACTTCTGTCCCAGTGGAGAGGAAAAAAAAAAATGGAGAGAGATAGAAAAAGAGAAAGATAGAGGAGATTACAGCTGCCTCTTTTTTTCCATAATTGGCAGGTACTAAGACATTTCCATTATCGGCACAAACAAATAAACAAACAAAAAAAATCCACAGCAGATCAACCCAGCAGCAGCAGCTCCAGATGAGGACTCCAGGTGACAACAATAGCTACAGGCAGTGGTGCCTCTGTATGTGTCTGAGGAAATGCCACCACAGCCCGCAGGCTCGGCAGAGATGGAGGCAGAAGCTGTCTTTATCCACTCGGATCCTTACAGGGGGCAGGCCCTGGCTGGGCTGGGTACACATGCTAAGTGAAAGAAAGACCCCAAAGAACTCATCAGCAGTGAGCAAGGAAGGACAAAACTGGCAGGCAGAGGAGGAGGGAAGGGAGAAAGGCAGAGTGCCTGCCAGCTGCCTCACTGTGCCCCAGTGTTTGCTCTGCTGGGAAGCGGGAGAGGGGCAGGTTGGGAAGAAGAAATGTGAAGGGCCAGCATTGTGGCCTTAGGAAGAAGTACAGACTGCAAAAGAACTCAACTGCGTTTGAAATAGGCCCTGCATACTTTCTGATTCTGTATTCACTGCATGGCTGGTTACTAGATCTCTCCAGCTGGTCGTAGACAGCCGATGGGGAGCTGTGACCCCCCCCTCCTTCCCCACACAGTCTTTCCACTGCAGCGATGGATGGGGGGATGTTTCTTACCCTCCTCCATCCTGCACAGTCAAAAGCTGAACACTGGAACTGCTAGTTTACTGGGATTGCTAGCCTGGTGTCTGTCTCTGCTGTTGCTGCTACTCAGCGCTCCTATAGGGACATTTTCTTTCTTCAAAAGCACAATACAAAACACTCTGCTGCTTTCATTCTTCGTTAAACACTGTCTGGTGTTGCCCAAGACAAGCAGTGTTTAAAACCTCTCTAGTGGAATTGATGCCGCCAGTGAGCCCGAGTTAAAAATCCACATTGGGAAGCTCCGTGAGTTGTGAGGGGCAAGCACACCAGGGCCCCCTCCCAGAACTGCAGTTATCCTCACCTACTGTGAAGAAGTACTTTACACTCCAAGCTGGTATGCTGCTGAGACGAGCTCAGGAATGGCTGTTACCAGCATCCTGTAGCCATCTGATAGTAAGTGGGGAGCCATTTGTCCCTCATGTCTCATTCCAGTGTCTCCCCCCAGACCTTGCCACCCCATGCAACCCTTCTGTTGACTCGGTTTCCCAGGAGTGCAATGAGGATGGTGGTGTTCCCAGCCTTAGCAAGAGGCTACGAGGCTCTCTGATTTGCTATATAGAGTACTGTGTAAATACAGATCACCAAGCCTCCAGAAGACAGAATGAATCTGTTACAGTAGTTTCTCCAAACCTCAGCTCAGCCCTTGCCTACAGCTCCAAGGACCATTTCACTGCAGGATTTCACAGATTTGACTAGGTTTATCCTCACAACATCACTAATACATTAGTGGTACCCTCTCCGGCTCACAAATGGGGAAATTCCAACAGCAGAAATGCCATGCACCTTCCCCAAGGCCACAGAGGAAATGTGTGGCACTGCAGAGAGCAGCACCTAGGCCTCCTGCACCTCAGATGCACAGTGGTCTCTCTCCTCTTCCTTGTAACTAGAGTTGTGTATCCATCCCTGGAGTCATCCAGTGCTTTGAGCAAATAAGATGTGCTCCAAAGCTATTGCAAAGCAAGCTGGCACTAGTAAGCAATTCCAAATAAAACAGAAAGATAACATCTCTTTATCTTTGACTTGATCAAAAATTGATACATACTAAATTTTTTTTTTTCCTTAAATACTCTCCTTACAGATATGAAATCCTGATGAAAGGCATTTTCAGACCAAAATAAGTTGGTTAGAATAAAAAATGGCTCACTCCACCCTCCCACCATTTCTGCAAATTTTTGTGTTTAATGCCAGAACACCTAGTTTGCTAAAGGTCATAAAAAAGTGACAAGAAGTAAATACTCAGAGTGAGGGGAAGAACATTTGGACTTACATTTCCTCCAAATATACCTCTCATTGTCTGCGCATGATTATACACCTGAGTCCTGATAAATCTTTCAAAGACAAGGACAGAAAAGGCAGCAAGAGGGATGTTTTTCTTCTTTTTGCACCACAGCATTCAAGAATTACAGGATGCTCCTGGCCTCTAGAGATCTGGTCTTGCTGAGGCACTTTCAATGCTCCTTGCCATCTCAGGTGAATCACTTTGACTCACATGCAGGACTGATGAACGTTCAAAAGAGATGACCAGGAGGTGACTGGTCTCAGGACCCACTGGACCCTGATTTCCTCTATTTCAATCCTCCAGTTTTCCAACTCCTTCCTTCTCCTTCCCAGCTTCCCAGGGAGATGTAGGGAAGTTGAAGGAACTGTACTTCCCCCTAGAGTTGAATCATTACAAAGATTTTCCTCTTTGGGAAGCAAGAAGATTATCAAGGCATGCACAGATTTTCACATACTAGATCTCCTCTCACTTGCTTGGGCCCTCTTCAGTCCTCCTGGTGCCACTCAACCTGCAGGCAAAGAGATCTAAGAGGATCTATGCTACACAATCTAACAACTAAGCATCTCCAAACTTGACACTCATTTCTTCACATGTGAGTACTGCCAACTTAAGACTCTTTGACGCAAATACAGAATGGCGTGAGGGAAAGTAGTTGTACACGTGTCTATGCTATGTCTCTTAATGTCATAGGAGAAGCATGGACCAAAGACCTTAATATTATCTCATGATTCACAATATTGTAAGAATTTTCAGTTGCTTATATGAACTTAAGAGTCTTTTGAGGTTTCTTTCAGACTGGCAATAACAGACCTACCTAACTACACTGATATACATCAACAGGCTCCCCAACCCTTCTGTTTTTGCAAGAGTGTTCTTCTCTTTCTTCTTAATTAAATTTTTGCCTTCTCTTTTTACCCTGGGCTGCTGCTTCGTGTCTAGAGCGGTGCTGTTCTGGATAACAGAAACAATAAAAATGTTCTCCATGACAGTGCAAGGACTCCAAACTGTCAAAGTTATGCTAATAAAAAGGAAAAACAAAAACTGAGCCAAGATCAACCCACTTCTACTTCAGACTTCAGGACAGTCCAGATCATTATTAACCAGGTGGAGAGAGGAACACATCTCGGAGGATAGCAGTGGCTTATCTGTCTACCAGAGACCTCAAGCACTTTCTGATACTAATGGATGAGCTTTTCTAGATCCTTCTGAGATGAATCGGCACTGTTATTTCTCCAGAAAGTATAAGGAAAAGGAGGCATGGGAAGGGGAAGTGATCCATGCATGGCCCAACCGTGGTTCACAGGAGAGCCTGAGCCAGCAACCTGCCTTCAGCCACAGGCCACACCCCCACCCTAAAAGGGACACCACAAAACTACAAAAAGTTGTTACCAGCTAAAGCAGAGCTACACAACACACAGCCTGTGAGATGATAGATTGAGCCAATTAACAAGTGTGCACATTTAGACCCTCCAGGAAAGATGTACATGGGTTAGAGGCTTGAAGGGAAGAAAAGTGCAATCCAGCGCAGAAGACTTCGGAGGTCCAGCTTGTCTATGGCGCATCGCTACATTTGGTCTCGGTCCATCTCTCACTGGGCAGGCACCACAGACAGCTTTCCACCTCAGCTCTGGAACCAATGAAAGCATTCCCTTCCTCAGCCTGCTTCCACAAGTACACCAAGAGCTATGAGGGCCAAGGGAAAGCAAGGGATCTTTCTAGGAAGAATGTTAATGAGAGGGTGTTGAAGTTTATTTTACAGCTCTTGGAATACACACTCTAAGAATAAAAAATTACCCTTACAAATGGTTGATGTGACCCTTTTTGGGAGACAAAAAAAAAAAATAAAAGGGAAAAAAAAGCCTCAAAATATACGCATCAAATGCTCTAGAGCAGTGGTCATGGCTCCAGCACATAAAACATTTGCTCTGCTACTGGACAAAGTGTAAATCCTATTTTTCTTTCCTAAAAAATAATAAAAGAAAAGATGAAAAGCCCCTAAATGACTCAATATTTTATACACACTCCGTATACTGCAGCCTTGAAAAAGATGCCGCAGCATGACGGGCTTTGGAGACTTTATCTTGCTGCAGCAACTGAAGAAGAGCAATTTTAACACTGACATAATAGTCAGGCATGTGTTTGTTTGGTGGTTATCCACAGCCAGAATCAGGGTGCTGGTGAATGTGTTTTTGGCAGGTTTGCATATGCACAGGTTTCATTTTTAATGGGCTGTACTCCACTTATGCATATGTTTCAGGCTACGTCTATGTCTAATTTGTTAATGCTGTACAAATGGAGGTGCCAGACCTATGCACGTGCTTTGGATGTGCTCTCTGTGTGCACACACTCTACAGGCATGCATGTGTGCACACGTGTGCATGAGTTGCGGGCTGGGAGGTTTTGTTTCTCACCTTGTGTTGTAGGCATGTGCTGTGAGCACATGGGATTTTGCAGGGTGTGCTCAGGCATGCTGTCATTCTTTTCTCCAGCGTACCCACCCAGTGGTAACCACTAAAACAAACCATCCACTCCTGCTCCACACTGAAGGGTTCACCCTTTCTTCTGCTACAAACGCTGTCAGAACTGCTATTCTATGCAGCAGAGAGTTCTCCACCATGGAAAGACCGCTCCAAACAAATAATAGTAGTTTGAATAATAATTCATGCTTCAACCAAAGTCTGGGACCCGAGAAGCCACCTCCTCTTGTCCAGGACACAGAGTGAGGCGGTGGCTGGGACTCCCTCTCCAGAGGCATTCCCAGCCCTAAAGTATCATTGCAAAAAGAGTGACCCAACTTCTTGGCAGCAGAAACTGCCATGGGCTCATGAGCCACTTCCTTCCCTAAGATGTGATGCCCTAGATGGCTCTGCTCCTGCTGCCTGCCAGTGTCTGCTGTCTTCCCCACTCCTCCATGAGCCCCCCTCCTCCCTCACTACTCATTCCTTTGCTCAACGAGGCTGGCATTTAAGAAACACTTATTCCAATCCATTTCTACCCTTGTACAGCAATTGGGTGTCATTTAGTTTGATTTAACCAATTTAGTCCTATGAATTAATTGGTTAATAAGCCATCTGTATGCATCAGGTGACAGAGTCGCGCTCTCACACACAGACACAGACAAGCTACCCACTTGTCCTTGTTTAATAACAGGCTGTAGGGAGTAGGAGCGGGAGAGGCATGCAGGCTACTATCACTCCCCACGGGGAACTGCCAACCAAGGGACCTGGTGATCACTGCACTGACCTTGACCTCTGAGCGGGCGAACTGTCTGTTTAGGGTAATTCAGAAATAACCTACACTCTAGCTAGAGAGGCGTGCCAGCTACAGCACAGACACAAGAACCACGAATATGCTTCACATTGTGCGTTGTTTTTTTTTGAGAAGAGGGAGGAAAAGAGTTCATGCTTACTAGACAGTAGGAAATTCTCAGCTGCATTCCCAAACAGATGAACTTTGTACGTGCGTAGGAGGGGGAGAGAGGTGGGAAGTGGGGGAATAGGAGGAGACTTAGGCCTAAAGCATTTGATTTAGGTGTGATCTTTAATTACGAGAAAAATGTCTCATCTATTTTGATTTCTTATTAAATGCTGAGAAAAAAAGCACCCCTCGCAGGCCTCAACCATTTCAATATTATAGACAAACCCTCAAGCCATTCAACAAACAACAATACAGCAAACCAAAAGCAAATCCAGGAACATATCCCAACCCACACAACGGAAAAACATCAACTGTTTATACAGAAAAACAACTCCATCCCCTGGCCACCCATCCATCTCAGCCAGCCCTGGATCCCCCAGCAAGCAGACAAGTTTCTCTGCATACCCTGAAGGTCAACACACGGAGGACTTTCAGAGAGGGGTAACTCAATTACAGGACTATGGGACCCTTGAGAAAAAGCTCCACCAGCAGCTCCCTCTCTTTTCTGCCCTGAGAGCTACCCTACATCTCAGCCACTGCAACTGAAACAACATTACATGCAGAAGGGGTTCCTCACTAGTGTGGGAGGCTGCCAAGTGATTTGGGACAATAAATACCAGCACTGGGGCCAGAAACTACAAAACCTAAGCCAAACAGCAGCACTTTGGTGTGACATGCTGGACAATGTGCTCTCATTAAAGCAGTGGACCACACGCTCTGTACCAGAAGGTGGTTTCCAGTGGAATGAGAGGTGCAGACCACTGTAGGCTACATGGTCCAGCTGCCACAGACCAACTAACAGACACCAGGGAGAGCCTTGGCTGAGGCCACGTCAGGAAGAGGAGATGGGACTTGTGTGGGATGGTGCTGTGCAGCACTGCATCTGCAAAGGTCTCCTCTGGGGCCCCCAGCTCGGCTTTTGGCATTTACCAGTGATCTGGGAGAGAAATTACTGTGCTGAAGACTCTGAGAGAGAGACATGAAGTGAGTAGCAGGGATGCAGCTCTGAGGAGAAAGTACTTTCCCCCCCACTCTCCCTAAGGAAAATGAAATTACAGTGGAGTTTGCTTTAAACGGATCCCATTAGCACAACAGGCACCACTGAAAGAATAACATCCTCTGTGCGCTGAAGTGAAACACTGACAGGCAGAGGGGAGCAGGCTGAAACAGTCCCTTCCAGTCAGGAGAGGGAAGAAACCTGTTTACCCAGTACACTCAGTAGGAAACTGCATGAAGGGGGGGAGGAAACAAAAAGTCGACAGAGGAAACCTGCCAGAGTTCCTGGTGTGAGTGTGTCCTACCAGCCTGCACAAAGCCGCCAGGACAGAGCCTTTTCAACCAGTGTGTGGGGAGCCCCAGAGTGCCTCACTGGGTGTTAATTCCTGAAAAACATTCTTTTTCTCTCACCAGCATGTGAGTGCCTGTTCCCGGATGCTGTAAAATAATCAAAACACAGCACTAAGCTGCCCTGCTTGAACAACTGGAAGCCCCAGCTGAAGGGCCTCTGCTCGGTCTGCAGCAGCAATGCCTGTGAAATGAATGAACAAACATGGGCAATGGGGCAGCAAGAGAGACCACCACTGCTGGAGACAGGGATGGCACAGGACAGGACTGTTAATCCTTAGGTTACTGCCTAGGGAGTATGGGACATGTTAGGGAATGCAGGGAAAGAGCATTTGGGGATTGTACAGGGCTTAACGGGATACTTTGGGGACAGACTAAAGGAAGAGAAAGGGGGGGATCAAGGTGATTTGCAGAGGAAAAATATGGTAAAATAGAGGGATAAGGGGCCAGAAAAACACCAGTCACATGTCAACAGGTTGTGGGTCAGTGCACTTGTCCAGCCATGCCTTGTACCCAATGGGCAGTCTGTCCTGCCCTCTCATTAAACTCCACTTCTCACTATTATCCTGGGTGAGAGGACTCTGCTCTCTGTACAAATACGATTAAGCTCAACTAGCTAGTGAGTATCTCAAGAGGCTATGAAGCCCAGTGAGTGTGTCTTTGGGAACTAGACAACCAGAGGAGGTGTCTGCTGGAGGGACCAGAGAGGCCAGTTGTCCAGCAGGACAAGTACTGGAAAGACCAGCCAAACTGAGCCCACTTGGTCCTGCTTCTTGTCTCCATCCTCCACATTCTCTCCATCCTGGGAATCGTCTCCCTTAGTTTCCTCCTCTCTCACCCTCTCTTTTTAATCCTTCAAAAAAACCCTCAACTGGTCTAAAAGTATCCCCAACAAGGATAAGGGAACACAAATGTCTTAGTAAATGTGCATTTGAGCTCCACATGCTCCCTGGGATGGTGTGGTAATAAAAACCAATTAGATAACGCTCAGCAGCTACAGCGAGAGGGAGTGGTACAATCTTACCACGACTAATAGAGTTTTTAATAATAGATGGGTCTCTCTGTGCAGTGCTGGAGAGGGGAAGCCGAAGTGGTTTCAGTTACATTGCATCTTTCTGCCCAGTGAATTTCTGTGAGTGGAGGATTAATATTCTATGAAAGTGGGGATTAACTCACCCTCCACACTTACTACTTCTACGAGGGAAATCCTTGCAGGGTTGGGAACGGGCTCCTCTGGTGGTGTGGGATGGTGGAAAGCCATGGACAAGCATGCTAAGCTCACTCCCTCACCCCCTCCTGAAAGGAGACATTATTCAGTCCTACTGGTGCCAACTTTTGAGCAGCTCAGTAATGAAGCACCTGGAAGAGCACACACTTTTGCTCCCTTGTTTTTGTTCTGTCCCAGGAAGAGTCCAAAAGCAAAGTTGCAACTGACTGCTGAAACAAGGCTGAAGAAAGCCCAACACAACAGAAGCAGCCACATGTGCCCCAAGTGGGACAGTATCATGGGCAGGGTGCCACAAAGCCCCCTGCTTCTATCTCTTTCTGCTGCCTTCTGTTCACAAGCCTTCACTTCATGCCTCCTTGCTCAAAACACAAACAAAGCCATGGAGGGCATTTTCTTGTTGCCATAGAAACAGTTATTATAATCTCAAACATACTTAATGCATCACTCTTCCCCCTCCAGCACCTTCCAACAGCTTGCTGTTCAATGGGAAGTCTACACTGCGAGAGGAGGAAGAGGGCAGCCAAAAGAGCCCTGACAGCTCACGTCCTGCGCTCAAGACCCAGCATCTCTGCAGTTACCCATAATCTCCTTTCCATCAGCGCACGGGGTCTTTCTTTCTTTTCTTCTCTCTTTCTGTCTTGTTTTCTGTTCTTTGGAGTGTCACATAATTTACATTTATGAAAGAAATTTTCCTGGGGGTGCAAAGATTGTGCAAATTGTCTGTGATCAGATCAACCTTGTGCATAATACATTTGTATGAAAATAAAATCCCTGGGGCCCACACTCCTGGCTGAAAGTCTCTGTAATGAAGTATTTTACTCTAATTTAGTTAAAGATGATGGAGATAGGAATGAGTGCATGCCTGCATGCATATAGAGGAGAAGAAGAAAGACAGGATACTATACACACACAAAAGACTACTTATAAGATTACATCCTAGTTGGGAACACTTCTAAAGTACCTCATTATTACAAGAAGTTAAGCTCTCCTCTGTTCCTTCTGAAACTCCATCCTGCCCTACATGGCTTCTTACAGACCAGATCTGGACAACCTGAATGTTTGTTCTCAGTAGGGACATGCATTGTTAAGAAATCATTCCCACTCCACATCCAGAGACAAGACCATTGGGATAATGGCCTTCACTGCTCCCCATTTTTCTCAAAAAGCAAAAGCAAGATATCACCGTCGATTAGAGTCACTCCTCTGGAGCATTAGCCTTTCATTTTCCGGCCTCTGCTCTATTTGATTCAGAATGATGACTTCCTCTCTAATCCCAGCTGAGTAACTTGGCTCCACGTTGCTGGCTACTCCTGTGTGACCTCTGTGGCTTGGCTAGGCACTTAAACATGGAAATGCTAAACTCTCCGTGGCAAAACCCTGTTGAAAAGAGGACAATTCCACCCAGGGTTTCTGTTTCAATTAACTGGTATTTTCTGAAGATAGCAACTTTGCCTGCACACAAAAATATCAACCAGATCTGACTCTTAGCAAAGGTTAAATGATTTCAGTGAACCTTGGATCAAGTCTGAAGTACGACTGCATATAGTTAAGTGCTAGTACACTCTACCATTGACTTGCTATGATGCCTTGCATGAACCTCTGCTCTCTGCTTTGTTTCCCCAGCTTTTCCACAGAGGACAAATTTACCTCCCT
>JANHFX010007972.1:74185-112763 GCA_027560015.1 Chloroceryle amazona
GCTATGATGCCTTGCATGAACCTCTGCTCTCTGCTTTGTTTCCCCAGCTTTTCCACAGAGGACAAATTTACCTCCCTGCACAACAAAAAACCTGTGAGATTTCATACGTCAATCTCCTAGGGCTCCAGACGTACAGTGAGTGTACCCAGGGACACCTTCAAATGTATCAGGTATGGTCAGTACAGGAAAAGGATACCATTTGATTATCACTGCTTTCAATTCAAGAGGATCATGTCCTCCAGGGTTCTTTACTGCCAGTAATAAAATACTGGGATTTCTTTACACCATTAGTGCATTACTCCCATCCTAGGGAGATATGGGGAAAATGCAAATAAAAGCTATAAAAGGGCAGGAGAGGGAAAGTAGTGAGGAGGGAGAGTTTGGAGCCCATGATAAGGTGTGAAGGGAATGGCATGATTCAAGGTGCACAAGAAGAAGTGGCAAAAGTGACTTGTCAGGCAGAACTCCTGGCTAGGATTTATTGTGTTTGTGCATTTTCCTAATAGCTTTGCTGAGAGGATCTGCTTTGGATAACAAGAGTGCTGTGCAGAAGGCTTACATATCTAGACCCAGAGTAGCTAGCCTACTTTTTATCAATGGCTGTGTCACACGGGACACTGAATAAAAAATCATTCTAGGATGTGGATGCAAAGACAGATGTACTATAGAAGTACTTATTTTACCCAAGACTTCTTTTCTTGTGCATAGATGGGCCTGGAAAAATTCCCACATTCCAGTGAAGACTTCCAAACAGTAAGGGAAGTGATTCCCTCCTCTGAAAGAGAAACCACACAAAATACACCTTGAAAATGAAGGCAGAGGACTAAATCCATTCCTGGCAAGAAGAAGGTGCAAATCCCTTCGAAGCCAAAGAAATCAATGCCACTGAATTTGTCTTAGGGAAATAAATACTAATAACCCGTCCTTCCCAGAGGATAATCTGATAAAACCGAAGTTGACACCCACAAACATCAGGGAGGATATATTTCCTCCTGTGTGCCAGTATCTAAGCTTATCATCCTATTTGCTTCTTCTCTCCCAAGTCATTTTGCAGGGTCAAAGGCTATCATGGAGCTTTAATTAGAATGCCATCGTAATGAGCTGACACTTAAATCACCCTGCCAGTGGCTAAAGAAAATTAACCTTAGAGTCAAATGAGCTCCAGTCTGGGAGTTGATGTCGCGAGGGGCAACAGATGCTTGCAGAGCTGATGTATATGGTTGAGAGATAGAGAGCTAAATGTTGCATTCCTTTGAACCAAGAGATGTACACCGGGGAACTCACCTAACCTAGCTGTCTCTGATGCACAGAAAAGCAAGCAGTGTCTACTGAGCATTGTACCATGTGTTTGCTGTGACAAGCCAAGGAGAAATCAACAGGAAGAAGTTACCTAGGGATGGAAACTTCTTTGGGGCTCCTTGAGAAAGGATGTAACTTGATCTCATAAACACCTATGAACATATCACATGCAATAAGCCGTATCAGTTGCTATGAATGACTTTGTCATTATGACTTAGTGGATTACACTGTTATTATGCAAGAGCCTAGGTCGCAGGTAAGGTCAGGTGCTTCACCCAGCTCAGACCCTACAAAGCTTAGGAAACAAACAGTAGGAGGATATCCCTTGCTGGCTAACAAAGAGGAGGAGTATTCACAAGGATGAATTGTAGGGATTAACCTCTCCCCTAACCTTTTTCCTTGCCTCTGGTACCCCTGCAATTGTACTGACCTTTCTCACAGCCATTTTGTACCAATTTCTCCATGCACAATTGCTGCATCATTTGGCACCAGTCACAACAATGCTGTGTTGACAGCAAGTTTTTAGTAAATTCTGCATAGTCAGTGGTGTTTTTTCCCAGTGAACCCAAATAGTCTCTTTAGTGCCACTTTTTCTTTGCCTCCTATAGGCAACCAGTAGCCTAAAGAAGAAATCCAGTGTGCGTTACTCACAGAATCCATAAAGGCTTGCTGACTTCCTCAGAGCTGAACTGCTATCATTTTCCACAACGTCTCTTTTATGCTGCTGCACTTGACAAACACCTTGTGCCTCTCCACAGGTATTTAGGAAATCCTGCCAATGCAGGCATAGAAAACACACAAATGGACCTAACATCTCCATCTATTCAAGACAGAGCTGTGTAGTAAAACTAAAAGATTTTGCAAACCAAATGTGACCACGGAGCTATCTGTGTATAGTAGATTCGGCCCCAAGTTTCTTGCCATGAGAGGACACATTTGCCTTTCGTTAAGATTAGTACAACTCACAAACTCCTTTAAACAACCCTCGAATCATTCACTGTGTGGTTCTACTACAACCATAATTTTCTCTGAAGGGTAACTATTGGATTGAGAACCTTGCACGATGACTCTACTTACTATAACATAAAGTTTAAAACTGGAGCTACTCCGCTAAAGTCAATGTAGCAATAGTAAATTTACAAAAGGATGATGAAAAGATGATTTACAAAGGATGCTGGATTTATTTCAGAAGCATCTTCTTAAAGGACAGATGAAACCATCTTCTTTTTGCAACAGTACCCCATGAAGCACTTGCTTCCTATGGTCCCAGTGACACCTTCAACTAATTGCTCCTGAAAGACTGTGGAACACCTCAATTAATTCTTCTCTAGTTACGGTCTTAGTTTTCTTTGGGGATTTGACTCCACTACAGCGGTCAACTTGTTTCCTTCTTAAGAACAATGAAGCTCCAATGGGCACAGTGTTACAGTTCCCAAATAAATGTGCTAGGAATTAAAAAACTCAAAAGCCATCTTCCACCTCCTGTAAGGTTCACTCATAAGTTTCCATGCATAGAGGCTGTGATAGTTACAGGTATTTTTAAACTTAACATTATTTGCACCAGGGTATTTAAAAAGGATATACTTTTTAGTTTATGTTAAGCTTTAGGTATAATTTCTTGTTTTGAAAGTATTCCTAAATCTTAAGATTTGGACACAAGTCATTCAATTTGTGATACTTGCTGAAAGGTTCAGCTCCCATGAGGATTCAAGAGAATTTCAGCTTTCTTTTAAAAATTGAATGTTATTAACCCGGGGGGGGGGGGGGGGGGGGGGTTGAAAAGCATGAAATTGTAACCTTTGACTTGACCCAAATGTCTTGCATTATAGAGACAAGCAGTAATAAGTGCAGGTATTTGGGATCTGTTCATGTGGGGCATACTCTGTCACGGACAGTGTTGTCATTTCTGAGGTACAAGGAAATCTGGAAGTCAGTCTCATTTTTTTGGGGAAGACAAACACCTCATCCTGAGAAGGGACGTCTCTGAAAAGCAGATTTGGAAGGGAAGTAATTTCTGTAGTTTTCTTCCCCTCTTTCCAAATCTTGTGAGATATGGATTCAAGAGATGGTGTGATCTCTTCCTACCTCTTTCCCCTCAAGTCAAAAAGTAGGCTAGTAAATACCACTGTAAGCACTTAATGCAGAAATAACCACTCAGTACAAGAAAGTGGAGCTTCAGACACTTCAAAATAAACAAGATGTAAGAAAAGACAGGCCCTCATCCAAGTCATACAGTTCCACCAAGAAAAATGGCATCTTCTTATCTTTCTTCTGACAACAAGAAACATAGCTTCCCCCCTACTTCCAAATAGACCTCAGGCTACTGAAACATCACTGACATTTTCTTTAAAGAGTTGTTAATTAAAATAACATTAAGTATGACATGTTCAGTATTTGTCAGGCATCAGGAAAGGCTACTAAAACTATCACTGAGGGGCCTATTAAATATCATCATATGCTCCCAGAGTAACTAATTACAGACATTTTTAAAGGTTCTGATTCTCCCGTCCTACAGAAATCTTTAACTTTTTTATTTATTTACTTGCATCAAATAACCAAATGTTAATAACCTGCTATTCAGCATCTGTCCTGCAGAATGGGCAGGCATCACCCCACTGTCCCCAATGCCAACAACACACTAGCATCTTGGAGCCAGGGAGCAAGCCTCATGAGGTTTCAATTCCTTTCTTTGTTTTCCCTCTGCCTTCTGCACTTTACATTCCCTGTTTGCATCATTTGAATGTTTTGGCAAAGGCAACAGAAAACACTGGTGCTTGGAAATAAAACAGGTACAGCAATCAAAAGCCTGAGGAACTTTGAAAACTGCAAGCCTTTTGAGAAAATTCCAGCCTTCCTGATCTGCCCCTGCACAGGACCTCATGTAGCAGGATCATGCTGAGTGGCTACTATAGCTGCCTGCTAGGGTGACTACGGTAAATAATACTGAAAAAAGCTTGGAGCTGAACTTTTCCTTCTGCATGGGGTAGTATCAGAACCAAAACAATGATGTTTTTAGATGAGGTAGTAATGAGACCTTGATGCTGTTCTTCGTGGATCTGCTCTTCAGAGCAAAGGGAAGCCACATGTTTCTACATCCACTCTAATGCCACACCACACCAGGACATTCAGGTGCAGAGGGTATGCCCAGGGGCTTGCTAACTGCAAGGTCAGAGTGACTGGTCCTGAAGCCACCTGGGGAGTTCTCAAAATTCAACAGAGACACAGCAAGTGGTTGCTCCCTTGGCTTTCCATCTCCCAGAGCAAGCACCTGTGTGCAGTGTCAGAGCAGGTGAGAGGGCTGACCGCAAGGAGCACGGCCCGTCTGCTGATTCAGTCCAAAGAGGGCCTCCCAGCACAAATCTGGAGCAATCACAATGAATGATGTTGCCGCTCACTTTATGCATGAGGCAGACCAGTTTCCCTGCTGACCTTCACACTGCTTGTGAAGAGGGCAAGCATTTCAGCACCTACACCATCTGCATATTCGGTCTTCCCCTCAAGGATACAAAAATTAGGTCAGAAGCTTTTCTCTTCTCTTTCCATTCCTACAAAGCACATTAGAGCTCAAATCCTTAAGACAAAGCATTATTATTATTGTTGTTATTTTTTTATGGTCGAAGAAAATATTAATGTTACAAATAGCTGCCATTAGCATAAGCAGAGCTGCATATTAATATGCACACGGGTGTCTCCACTGTCAGGAAGCAGAGAGGCCCCAGAGGCCCTGCTTTCACTGGGGAAAATGATGATGGCATTAGCTCTAATGATAATGATAAGGAAGCTGCCATAAATGATATGACAATTTCTTTTGTAATCCTGTTCGGGCAAAGACTTCTTCCTTACTCCCCAGTGTCCATAAAAGGATGCTGTTTGAAGAAATGGCAGCTTGACTGATTTATTTAATTTCACCACAGCTTTATGGTCTTCTTAAAAGTGCCAGCTCTTTGAGTCATGTGACTAAGCAAGAAACTAAGTTAAGCCTTTCAAATAATTTTCTAACCAACAAGATTTTGGAAAACTGGATACTAAAAAAAAAGGAATCTCACATCTATTTATATTTTTAAAACCTTGTGATGTTTGAGTCTTTTTGGACTAACAATGCTATTATATCCAAGGATAGCAGGAGATATTAAGTAAAAAAGAAAAAAAAAAAAAGAGAAATGAAAAAACAATTACCAGTAATTAAAGTTGTCTCTGATGTAAGATGTTCCCAACCCTATCACAGCCTTTCTCCCCCTTCCCTTATCATTGTCCCTGTCCACATTACATCTGGGATGTGGCAGCAGATCTTTCTGAAACTATGCTATAAATCAGATGAGAGAACTGATCTGGATAAAGAGTAACAAAGCAAAAAAGAGCACAGAAGTAGATTTCCTACAGAAAGGTTTTGGATGTGCTCAACACTGCAGATCTGCAAATGGGCGTGACTGTAGCTGGGAGGGCAGGGAAAGTATGGTCTATGCTGCTCCTGTTACTGAAAAAAACACATGTTGGACTGGAAGAAGGGGTGAAGAGAGAAGGTCTGGGCTCCTAGGGACCATGTGTCTGTCAAACCCTGTTTTGGCTCTTCCAGCTGTGGAACAAACATGAGTTTCCTTTTTTTTTAAGCCAGAGGGGAAGCAGAAATCATCAACCCCAGCTGTGATGAAGTCTCAGTTATGCAATAGGACTTGGCTGCAACAAATGCAAAAGCATTTCTCCACTGAACTCTGCATCAGGACACCAACAGAAGATGATTGTCTCTGGCTCTGTAGCTTCTGAACTAATTACATCGCTTTCTGGCGATGTGGCTGCACAGGGTGTCTCTGGCCTGGAATTGTCTGTCATGGCTACAATGTGCGGCAGGGATCTGAATACATTAAAGTGTCAGGGAGGTGGGGATGTTGGGTTTTGGTCTGTCAGCTTCTGTGCTGAAAACCCAATTGAGCTCAGCTAAAATACAACACTATGCACTTTTTACTTCTCACATTTGTTCTTGTGATATACGTCCTGAAGCTCATCAGAGGGAAATTTAAGCTTTATACCAGCAATAACACTCTTTGCAGTAAACTCAATGCAAAGGAACTAGTCAAGACCACAGGGAACCCTACAAATGACTTCTTCAGATAAGGTGGCCAGGTGAAAAATCCTGATATGGGGACATGTCCAAAAACTTGGCACACACAGGCCAGTAACACAGGTGTTACAGAAAGATGGTTTCCTCCACTCACAGCCTGTAGGACATAGGGAATAGGCACAAGCTTCACAATCTATCTCCCAGGTAGTATCTGCCCCAGATAATACAGTAGCAAAAAGAACCATCTTAGCAGTACAAAACAGCCATATGAAAGCTGCAAAACTGGTGGACTTAAGATGGAAAATAGCAGGGTTGTCCTACAAGTTCCTCTTGTGCTTCTTACTCTTTTTTTTCCTCTGACTGAGTTGAGTGTTTCAAGCCTGTATCTCAAACTCAGTTCCCCACACAGCTTCTCAAATCCTTATTCCAGCTGGTCTGGTTTTGGAACAAAACCTGAGTTATCCGACAGAATTCCTCTCCAGAGACAGCAGGAATATCCCAGCAGCAATGCTAAGCAGTGACACTCATGCTTGGGAAGTGCCACATTATCATAAACTTCCTTGTTTGGACATAATCAGAACCTATAGAAGATCTTCTTTCCCCAGCTAAAGACAGTGCAGATAATCCGGGCAAGTTTTCTAAATAACCAGAACCACAACAGCACAAGTGTAAGCAGAAGCATATACACACACCCTGCAAATGATGTATATTAGAATCAGTTGTTCAATGCTGTCTCCTACTGTGAAAAGTTGAGAGAAAAGAATTAAACTAATATATGACATCTGTTTGTTGTTTCTGTATGTCTAGAGTTTCTGCCATACACAAAAATCACACATGGATTTCCAAGCATGTTGTTTTCTGGTCTCCCAGACCAGCGTTATGTGGTCTACCACATAATGTATGTGGATTTAAAAAGAGGAGGAGCAACTCATACAGTATTTATCTGCTGTTGGAAATAAATGCACAAACCCAAAGCTATTCACTGGACAGCTGTATACATCTATACCATAAGAAGGTATATGTTATAGATTCAACCATAAGGTGCTTGAAAAGTAGAAGGATGAACTACAGCCTGCTGTCTGCTAACTTCATGCAGACATAAATCTTGATCTCAAATGGTGCCATCATGACTTCAGTGCCAAGTCGAAATAAGAGTGATAAAAAATACTTTCAAAAAGACTTTGTCAGACTCTGGTCATGCACCACAAGAATGCGGTGTCCAAAATGGGAATCAGCTAGGCAAATACAAACACATTTGCTTGAGCTTGCTGTTCCCATACAACTTGCACTGTGGCTGTACAGGGGCACTACAGTCACCACAAGACAGACATTGCCCAAGTGCCTGTTCCAAGACTGCTATGCCCTTCTTGGCACCCAACTAAAGAGAGAATGTAGAACTAGTGCTCAACAATCTTATTATAAACCAGCCTGGGGGAGGAGAGAGCTACAAAAAAGATTATACATGCTTTTGATCGCAGATGACATTCTGTTAGCCCAGGACGATACACATATGCATGCTATAAACACCCCGACACAGGGAATGACTTCCTGACAAGATATAAAGCAGTGCAGGCTAATCATCCCAGTCGCTAGATCACACAGTCACAAGACATCTGTTTTTCCAACAAGCTTTTCTAGCAATGACTTACGAACAAGCAAAAGAGCCATGAACATCTGGATTGAACACCCCTCACTGTGGCCTTTGAGCCGAGGAACACATCACTTTCTCTGTTCATCACAGTCCAGCCAACTGGTACTTTTTGCATAGGAAAATCAAAGCTTCACTTACCTAGAAGACAAAAAGAGAGAGAGGAAAAAAATACAGTTAGTATATTTTCCTGAAACATACAGATGCATCTTATCTTTATTTCCCAGCTGATTCCCACATCCCAGCACCTTGTTAGAAGATTCCTGACATCTTCATGAACAGGAGTGATCTGTGATAGCTCTCTTAGTACATGGCCACTATCTCCCCTGCTGTAACTGGTCTGTGGTGCCATTTAATGTTATACAGATTATTCATTAAGACATGTAAAATTGAGCAGGTGTTTTCATCACAACTTGGTCTATTAAAAAAAAAACAAACGGAGAGAGAAAGAGGCTCACACAACAACGTTAACCACATGAAAGAGCACAAATTATTCTGGCTGTGAACAGCAGGGTGCAGGAGGTCTTCAAGTCTACCAAAAGAAACTGCAGTTGGAAAGGATCTCCTTGTTAAGGGAAGGATGGATTGAGTCACTCTGCCTGTGGTTCTGTCATGTATTATCTGAACTACAGCTGCAATGAAAGGCCTTGAAAATCTTAAATTTAGGTAAAGCAGGTTCTGCTATGGGATGGAAGGAGGAAATTGATGACCTTGAGGTCTGTGCCGTCCCTGCATTTCAAGATTTTCATGAAGACAGTGGACCTTTGTGTGCAATACAACGTGGACATAAAAAAAAAATGTGAGTGACTCGCAAAAAGCTACCACCTGAATAAGCCTGAGGGTGGACATAAAGGGAGGCTGTTAGATTGAATGAGAGGAAGCTAGGAAGGTCTGAAGCAGTACTAGGCCTTTCTTTCCGACCAGTTTAATGCTCACTCAGAACCTGGCTAGGATGTGCTATTTTCTTGAACACTGATTTATATGTCTGGAGCCAGGATGAGCAATCAATCAACCAGGACTCAATCTCTGCAAGCAATAAATAACTAAATAAAGACTGCTTATTTATTCTCAAGAGTTAACCTACCTCTGAGAGGTAACTCAGATTTCCAGAGAAGGGGGGAAAGCAACTATACCATAGGTCAGGTCTTGAGAAAAGAGTCTCCCCCTAGCTCAGTTTTGAAGAAAGTCAAATCAGCATTTTCATGTTTGGAAACTGTGAATCACATTTACTCCTGCTCAGTTCTGCCAGTCCAGGATAGCACAGAGCATTGCTTAAATATCCCACACAAGCTTTCTCTACCACCACAGGCTGCATTATTTGAACTACAATGGAATATGACTACTATCACAGAATCCCCTAGAGGAGATGCAACCAGACTTGCACACTATGGGGAAGGAAAGAAATAGATTAATAGACATTCGCAACACATTTGCAAAGAGATTGCTTTGCTCATAGTGAGATTTGCACCTGTATAATTGTATCGCTTTCAAATTAATAATAATCATACTCTCAGCCAAAATATGATCTACAGAGCAGGCCTCATCCTCGGACTCTCATAATCGGGATAAAAATAGCTGAGTCTGAATGCACCAAGACTTCTGCCAGTGCACAGGGGACAGTAAATCCCAGCTGACCCACTAAGCTTTGGTCTTTTGCTTCTTCAAAGCCCTAGCATGGCACATTGTCTTTGCATAAGTAAGAAAGACCCGGTCTGTGCGACAGCAGCACCTTAACATTTGGTGATACATTTCCTTTGCAGAACACCACAAAAGTCGCACTGGCCTTACTTTTCTGGGGAAAACTTCAGCTCAAAGAGAGGTTAAGTGATTTGCCAGAAGATCCATAGTATCTCTGTCACATGGAGTGACACAGGACCTGCAACTCTTGGCTTCCCCAACGACTCATTTAATTACTGGATATCTGCATGCAGGAACAGCGACCCAGTGTAGCATCAGCCCAAAGCCTCCCTGGGGCTGTGCCTGCCCCTCCCCCGCTGTCTCCTCCAAATGTCTCCCAGCAAAAGGCGGATTCCTTAATTGTGTTATTAGCTGAATTATTAATTGATATGAAAACAGCATTTTACTAGGCACAGAAAGTCATTTGGAAATGAGATAAAATGTTCTCGGCGCTCCCTGCCTCCAAGCAAAGCTGGATCGAGGGCCCTGACAGCTTGATTATTATGCACATTAGTGCAATCTGGTGAGCTCCCAACACAGGGAGTGCGGAGTCCCCCACTACTGTATCCATCAGGTCACATCTCTCTCCCTTCCTCTTTCTTCCCGCCGTCACTGTCTGCTTTGCATTTATGTGGGAGACCTCAGGGATAGTTTTTTCTTTCTGATCAATCCCAGCTGTCATCACTGCAGAGCTGCTAATGATAGCAGCAGTGGGCAAATAGTATTTTCCCTTCAGCCCTACGCTGGGAAAGACTGTCTTTGTGCCTCTTCCCCAAACCCTCCTGCACCCCAAAAGGGAAGAGGCTCTTTCCCAAGACGCTCCTTGCTGGAAATGAGCTGCTTGTATTTCCCCGTCTCCAAATCCTTTGTGTCCCACTACGGAAACAGTGGTCTGTGTATATATAGGTTCTTCTACACAATCTTCCAGTATTTCATGATGGGGGGTGTGCATGTGTGTGTGTCTTGATGCCCTTTCAGCCTTTGTTCAAAACTTTGCCTGAGGAGATGATATACTCTCACTCCAGACAGACCCTTTTTCTCTGGTGCTGAGAGGGGATACTGCTAATGACGACCACCATGTCATCCACTCCACTCCCTGGGCCTGCCACCCTCTCCCATGCCCAAATCTTCACAGAGCTGTGGCAGGAACAGAACTGCCTGGCAGATGGTACCAATTAATTTTAAACCTTCATTAAACAGGCAAAATGTGAGTCCTTGCACAAGGCGGGTGATAAACCTCAGGCAGCCTCCTCCCCTACCTCTCCTGGCCCCCTCTGCAGCCACACCATCAGTGGGAACCTTCCCCCACTGACCCATATCTCTAGCACGAAGCCAGAGGAGCCGGCAGACACCAGTGATCAATCCCATCTCTTACATGCAAACCTTGTAATTTAGCAATAACTACTCAACCACCATTGACCTGCTAATTAATCCATGGATTTTTTGTTGTGCCTTTAATTGTTGGCCCTGATATCTGAGTCACTTTAGACTGCTCACTCTGCGCAGAGCCTAACCAACTAAATGCTACTTCAGCTCCGTAGTAATAAAACACTGAAATATATTGACTCCCTGCCAGCTCTCGCACTCACTCTCTGCCTCTCCGCTTGCCGGCTGAGTGCTGGCGTGTGAAGGGAATATAGAGAGGGGAAGGCATCGGCCGTGAGAGATGAAGTTTGGGACACAGGTGAGAGAAAGCAAGAATCAGTCACCGGTGACAGGCCATCAAGGGCAGCCCGTGATCCCTGTCACTGCCTTGCTCTGACAAACTCAAACCCACTGTTCCTCCACCCCAAAATGGGCTCCGATGGCTCTGAAAATTCACAGGCATGCTGGATCCTGCCTCCTTTCTGCCTTCCACCCTTTAATAAGGAAATTGCCCTCTTGCCTATCACTGTCACACTTGCTATATCTGTGTTTGAGATAAAAAGACAGATGGTATAGGTAAAAAATGAATCTGTGCAGCAAAGAGCCAGGAGATCTACATTTTTTTTTTCCTAGCACTGTCAAAGGATCTCTGTGTAAACATGGATGAATCACCATGAACGCAATTTTCTGAAGTGACTTGCACCTCTTGGTGCCTTGCATTGATGCTAAGTTTTGGGAGATGGAAATGGCAGTCTGAAACTCTGGCACAGTAGGAGCTGCAGATGCTCAGCCCGCTCAGACATTGAATGACTGTGATCCAGGCCCTTGCAATAGCTGTTTGATAATGTGGGTCACACTCATGATGGGGATGGGACAGAAATGAAGGGACTAATGTGTGACAGTTCGGTGCTGAAAGCAGAGAAGTAGGAGGAGGTTGTTAACCCAGTCAAGAAAATTCTCCATTAAAAAGTATTCAGTTTCATTTGGTTAAAATCAAAATGGGAGCCCTGTCAGCAGCAGCTGATATTTACCCTCCCACACAGAAATAAAGTGGAAAGTGATAAGCCCTTCCAATTACTGCCATAGCTTGCTGCTATTGTTTTTGTTGCAGTTGATCTCTAGTCCCAAGCTGTTCCCGACGCCCACCCTGTGGTCTGGTGCTGAGAGACAGACCACACCACTGCCCTGCCCAAAGAGCTCATGGGATCCCTCCAGCTGAGCAGGCCAACAAGTCGGGGCCGGGGGGGTGGGACAGGGAACAGGAATAAAAGGGTGCCCAGGGGACTGGTGAAGATGAGGCAACTCCACAAGCAAGCTGTCTGTGCCTTATCCATGCTGGTGCATCACATGGGTGAATGAAGCAGTGATGCCCTTCAAGAGCATGGGCTCAGCACAGTTAGAAAGACCAGCACACTCCATGAGATGGGGATGTACTGTCCCTGTCATAAAAACTTACCATGCCCCTACACCGACTGTATAGTGACACCGTGGGCACAATTCAATAGCTCAGAAACTGTTCTGCTAGCACACCTGAGATGATGTAACTGGAAGGCAGTGGCAGGACAAGAGGCACTTATTGTCAGAGAATACTATTGAGAAAGCAGCCATACAGTGGCCTTACACTTCCTGATCCTAACACGGTTGTTCCCCTGTAAATAGATAGTGTTCCCAAGCCTGCTGTGTCCTCCCGTCCTTTTCTGTTTGTCTCTGTAAATAGCAATGCCAGAGCATGTCCGGGGTACAATAAGTGGCCAGAACAAGGCTTCCCAGCAACAAGGGGTCACACTGGCATCTCTGAGGGAGTTTGGCAGCAGCATTTCTAAAAGTTTCCTTGAGGACTTCCTGGTCTTTTTTTGTCCTGATCTGCCCTCTCTTTTTTAATACTGCAAATAATGTTTCTGAAATGCAGGTCATTTGGGGTAATTTATGAACTCTTTCATTGCCAAGAGTCTATCAGCAGCGACCTCCTGCTACTCAACACTTGAAGACTTTTGAACAGAAAGGATTTTTCCATGCTTCCCCCAGAACTGTCTAGAAGCAGCACGGTTGGCTGGGAGGAAGTCGAGAATTGCTTGTTTGAGTGCTGGTACATACTGGGTTTGGAGATGCTGCACAGTACATGCAAAATCTCTCAGTGAAAGGATTCTGTTCTGCTGAACAGCTTTGTCACTGAATTGCTTGATCAAAGATACCAAAATGAGTCGCCATAGGCATGAGAAGAAACGTTTTCTCTCGGTTATATCCTATCTTGTTCTTTTATAGAGCAATTATTACTGAAAGAACCATTTCTGTCTTTACAAAAGGACATGCATTGCAAACAGCTCAGCATTTTTGTGCAGGATGGACATTCAACACACCCCATGCGCTTTAGTCAAGAACAGTAAACTGACTTAATTTCGGAAATGCTCTGCTGCACAATGTTCTCCTTCCCACACACGTGGTCCAGTCTAATGGCTGGAAAATCAAGAACTCAGACTTCAAATCTGCTTGAAGAGGGTGCTTTCCGTCTGTGCTACTAGGCCTTTTTGCCTGCAATCTAGTGAACTGCTTTGTCCAAGACAGGCGGACAGAGCCCTTGCACCTGAGAGCTGCCCGAGAGCCTGATGCCAACCTCAGGCAGGACTATAAGGATCACGGAGCGTCTTTAATCCATTTTTGTATTTGTGAAACCCTCAAAAATTCTATAGGTGGCTTCCCCTCCCTCTTCAACAGGCATAGGGAAGTCGAGAGTTGCTGTACTGCTAGATCTTCCTGCATCCCCTAGTCCAAAACGAGTGACTGTGACTTAGGTAGTTAAAGAACCTTCACACTCACATTTTGCTGATGGAATTGCTACTTTAGAGGTATAGACCTCAGTGGAATGCTTTAACCCCTGGTGGTGGAAGCAGATCTTCATTTAAATTAAACCTCATCTCTTCCACACTGAGATGAAGGAACCCACACCTATGTTATTTCTACTGCAAGAAAATTGTGCTGAGGAACAGATACACCATATCAAGCATGTTAAACAGTGATGACCTTGACAGCTTATTTCCAGATGAACACCTTCCTGGAAAGGAGAGTTGCTTGCATGAGTTTAAACCAGATTCAGCCCCTTCTAGCTCTCCAGTATGTCTCTGGGCTTGGTCCCATGAAGATGCTGCCTCCATTACACTCTGAAAGAACATCTTCCCCTCAATGCTTGACTGCCTTACAGAGCCCAGTAGCCACTTTGCATCTACATTGGGTTTTCCTTGGAGAAACCTGGATGGATAAGAACTAGAGAGTAAGAGAGACAGTAAATTGGTTCAGAACTGAGGCACAATGCTCAGCCTGATGCATAATCTCCTCCTCTACTCCAGTAAGATCAGTCAAGCCTAGTAAGAGAAATCTTTGTTTGGGATATATACAGGGAGTTAACAACATGTAGAAAACAACCTTCTAAGGGGAGCGAGCAGTCAGACAGCTCAGAGAGCTTTTCCCTCTGTGGTTGTTCCCCAGGAACTCTAACCAAACATTTTCAAGACCTCCATCAGCAACATCTGACCTGGGCACCTTGCATGTGGTTTTCTACTCACCAGCCTTCCTGGGAGGCAAAGAAGAATAACTGTGCCCATTTGAAAGAGGGAAACAAGATTCAATGACTTGCTCAAACTCCCAGCTTCTAGCAGCAATGAGAATCAAACACAGATTTTCCAAGTCTGAAAGCCTAACTACCTTTTCCCATCCAGTTTCCTGTCCTGGTAAGTACAGGAAAAAGTTGGGTAGTTTTGCTTTGTTCTAAAAGTGCTCTGTCTCACGTGACTGAGTCTCTACAGCTGACCCTAGAGAATGACTTGAACCCTTCCCATCTTAGCCAGCCACCCTACCCTCTTCTCGTATCTCACAAAGCCATAAAATTCACATCATATGTGACACCACAATAGCACAACAGGAGCACAGGTGCACTTCCCAAGCCTCAGTCATATTGGCACAGCAACCTCAGGATGTGCTGAAACTCCTGCCTCCTAAAGCAGCAGCAAGCTTCCTGCAGCCTTTCCAGCTATTTGACCATGTGCTTGCAGCACAGGGAAAAATCCATCTCAATTGAAAAATGAGGGTATAGGAAGTAGAGTGGTGTTTCCCAAGTGTCCTCCCCTCAACTCACTGTGGCAGGAGGAGGGGATGGTCCTGTTCAGAGAGAAACAGTCGGAATGACTGATTGCATCCATGCCACTGAAAGATGCTGATGAGAAAAACCGAGGCTCCTGCCTGTCATATTTTCAAAACCCCTAGACGCTGGCTCAGAGACTTGCCTGTCTCTTTCCTTAAGCCTCTGTTGAGGAGGAAGAGTGAAGGTCTCGAAGACAGCATTTAGTGTCATAGACAGTTCGGCAAGAGACAATTTTTCACCCCGTTAAATCCCTCTGCAGAATATTATCTGCTGGTTTTCCCTCTTTTTATGATTTTCTTATGATTATCTCCTGCTGTTTCTGTCCTCAGTAGCCAAATAAATAAATAGCAGTATAGCTGTCAGCAGCTTTAGCTGAGTAAGAAGACACTTCAGACAGCCTTGGTGGACTACACCTCTCCTTGCCCTCAGCACCACTGCCCTCCAGGCAGTATTAAGGTGCTGAGACCCTCAGGTCTAATGGCATGTGGGGAGTGGGAAAGGGCTGAGAGTGCAGCCTCCTGCTTCTCTGCCCGGCTTTTGTTCTGCAGGCAGGGACCTGTCATGGTCTCACCTGTAAAAGATGATGATGATAACAGCTAATTGATGGGGGAGGAGGGCCATGAATATTTAACCTCCTCACCTGTGCTTGGAGCATGTTTTTATCATCATCCACGGCACAAATAAAAAAAAACAAACAGTGCCAGAGAGGTGAAGGGTCTTCTGTGTGGTCACAAAGCCAGTCTGTGGCACAGCCAGAAATAAAACCCAGCCAATCTGATAGCAAGGCACTGGTGTTTTCCTATTAAAAAAATTCTGTCCTTTAAAAAACAAAGAAATATACTTCTTTCTCTTATGTATGTGCATCCTTTACCTCCTGCTTTCCCTACTTTTTCCTTTTCTCTGCCTAGTTTATTAGTAGGGCAGTGGGACGTGTGTGCAGGGCACTTTACATACAACTGCAAAGACAAGACACCTGCACAGGGGCTCTTTAAGTCTGTCCACTGTGTTCACTTCTAGCTCAGGCGTTCCTTCACAGACTCATTTTTCTCCACTTCTCAGAGATTCTGGTTCCTTTGAGGCCATGTTTAATTCATCTCCTGTGACTCTCTGAGATCCTTTGCACGTACTGATCCTGTCTTTTTCATGAGCTCAGTACTCAGATGTTGCGCTTTTTTCTTCCACATATAGTTTTCTTCTTCTTCCTACTCAGATTAAGCTCTTCTACTAGAGACTCAATCTCTGGTCTTGTTCTCTCATTGTTTCCAACATACCGTCCTCATTTTTTCTTTCTGAGCATTCTTCTTTTTGTTTTGACATCATCTATTCTCTTTCATAACAAGTGTCCTTACACCCTTCTTCAAATACACTCCTGAGCCCCCATATCCAGCTTTTCCCATACCTCCACTCCTTCCCAGTTCTTTTGTTAGGCAAGTGATGGATTTTATCAAATAGGTACCGCTCCAGGGTATGCTGCATATTCATAATATGATGAACTTCTCACCGAGAATGTACCAAATTTACTCATTTTTCACACCACCATTGGAAGCTAAGTCCCAGGGTGGTGCACAAGCAGTGCCAGCAGCTGCAATAAAGCAGGGTTGGCTAGTTTTTGACAGTATGAGATATCTTAACCCAGCAGCTGCTTATTTGATTAGCATGACCACTTGTACATCTGTTTTTAACAAAACGAACCTTTGAAAAAAAAATTAAATACCCACAGGTCAAGATAGCAGAGGAAGGGGCAGAGACCCACATCTAGATATCTACCATGCCACGAACATGAAAACGTCTCACACTTCCAGCTCTTCTCTCAGTATCTTCCAGACTTCAAGCTACAGTGCTGATGGGAACAAAAGCAAATCTATTTGCTTGAAGAAGGAGAAATTTCTTATCCTTTTTTATATGGATGGTGTGATTTCAGAAAGCAAGGAAGTGTCAACCCACTCCAGATGTCACAGGAACTAGCTTTTATCTGACAGTGCTTTGAGAACCCAAAGTTTTTGAAGACATGAAAACAGGAGCTTCATGCTTTCTGATTCTAATCCCTTTCCTACCACCAGAAAGTGCAAGGGTCAAGTCGGTTACTTTGCACCTATCTCGGCAGATTTTTAGGAGCTCCATCCACTTGATGCAATCTTCTTCAACCACTGCTTTGCCTCTATTACCCATCATACCTATTCTCTCAAGGATTTCCTTGTGATTAGGTAAAAATGTGAGAGGTGATTTTCAGAAGACTGAGGCAATTCATGAAACTGAAGATCACTACACCTTCACGATTCCTACATGCATTAAATAGGTCAGTGCAGCAACTTCACAGCTCCTCTAAGTTGTGCCCAAAGGGCCTGAAACTCAAGATGCTGGGAACTGCTGGCATACAGTCAGTCTACTGGGCTTGTGCAGGTACTGCACTTAGGTTTGAAAATTAATCTTAAAAAAAAAAAGCAAACCTTTTTGTAGTTACTTGCCTGGTTTTGGATGCTTTAATCTCCCTTACCTATTGCTACTACAAGAATATTCCAATAATATTCACTGTCCTCAAATAGCAGGGCTGAAGTGATTTAGACCCTGCTGCAGGGACTGCCCCAAGCACTCTCTGGTGTGGGGTCCCATCCTCCCGAGACTGCAGAGCCCCTGCCTATCACTCCAAGGTCCCCACTGCTGCTGTTCCTGAAGCTACACACCTCAGCTCTGCTCATCCTGCACATTTGAGAGCAGTCACCCTCCACCTGCAAGAGGCCAGTTCAGGTGAGTCCCATTCTCCAAAGCCTGGAGTAAAAGCAATGAAGAAGACAGAAAGCAAACAGGCCAGGGAAGCTGAGCTCACTCTCCTTGCCAAGAACCGCTGGCTGTTACTTTCTCTCCCCTACCCAAAAACTTCTCTCCTTAGCTGAGCATGAGCCCCAAACAACATTCTGTACCAGCTCCCCATGAGGAAGGCAGAGGCAAGGGCAGCCAAGTGGAGAGCACTCTCCTTAAGCTACAACAAACAAGAGCTTCTGGAGACACAGAGAGGCAGAAATATTTTTGTCAGCGATTAAATCAAGTATACTTAGGGAACAATCTGGCTAGCCCAAGAAAGTACAACCATGATGGGTAACTCAGTCCACCATGCCTTCCTCCCCACTGCCCCCCGAGGACAATTAAATTGCTGCCATTTTAGTACATAGGTCTCAGCAAACATGCCCTAAGATCAAAATCAGAAGGCTATTACCTCATGGGAACTCTGCAGCTTTCCCTCAGTCTTTCCTGTGCTTTACAGCCTGAACTGATACTACTACATGCTGAACTCTTGGAGGCATTCGCTCCTCCCCACCCAAAATGTCATATCCTGGGTGAGCAAAGGAATACGAAAAAGGAACAAGTCAGGAAGGCTGCTGCAGGCATGGAGACAGACTGTGAAGGAGAGGGCATCAAGTTTGCCAGGCACCATCAATGTGTTCAGGAGCCCTGATGATACTTTGAGCCAGCCTCAAAGGTGACCCTTCTTGCTCCAAGGTACAGAGTGCCCTTGGCTGAGAAGAAGGCAGTCGAGGACCCAAATTTCAGAGCCTGATGCAGGAGATTGGTTGGCCTAAATCCCTGTGATGCCTTGGGCCTGGTCACAGGATATCAGGGATCCTGCAGAGAGTCAAGCCAGCCCATGACGATGTCCCGGCATCAAACATGGCTAAGCAGGCAGCACAGCACCAGGGAAAGTAGGAGGGCAGTGGCCACTGGAGAGCTAAGGCTATTAAAATACTTCTAGGACCCTGTCTGCTGGCAGGCAGAGCCAGTGCTGCAGGAGAACAAGCCACCAGGAAGCACGGGTAGAGCAGGTTGTGCCATGCAAGCATCAATGCCATGGGCAACAGAGCATGGCAACAGCTCCAGGAGCAGGAGCCGGCGCCAAACTAACAGCCCGCCTGCTGGCACAAAGCTGGGAGAGCTGGGCAGGAGCCCGGGAAGCAGAGAGGAACTGTGTTCCTGGGTCAGCTGGGCGAGGCGGAGGAAAAAGGCAGCTGCTTCATGCATCCTCTGCATCCCAGGCTAACACTCAGCAGACCTTCATCCACCCATGAGAGCTAGCACTCCAGCAGAAGGATCTCCCCAGGTAGAAGACAGAGGGCAGTGGGATAAAGCACCAAGAGTGTGCTGTTTGTGCTGAGCACTGGTACGAGAACATATCTGCTGGGACACCAGGCAGTTTGATAAAGGAAATAGAGAATACACGGTGGGACCAAGAAACTGTTGTGCCAAATCAGAGCAAAACTGCAGTCCCTGCTGCAGTTATTATACAAGGTACAAGGGAAAGTGCAGTCACTGAACCCCAGAGAGTAAGGAAAAGAATTATTAGGCTACACAAAAGCTGCTGGTGCTCTGGAGTAGCAGCATAACCACCAGGCCCTTTTCGGCAACAATCATCAGGCTTGTATATTGTGCTCGCACTTTGGGAAGATTTTGCACACATCTGTGCTCCTTCTTACCCTGTTTCTGCCATGGAGCAGCTCAGGAAGGGGGTTTACCCCTGTGCCCTCCAAGAAGTTTTCATGCTGAAAGAGTACTGCTGAGCACCTGTCACTACAGGAATAAAGGTGTTGAACCACTGATGAAGAGCTTGACTGTGTCTTGTTCGTGTAACACCTGAACTGGCATTAGTTGCAGGAGTGTGGTGAGCAGCCTCCATCCCTAGGTGCAGAAATACAACTGCCACACTTGTGAAGCTACAGCTAGAGGGGAATTGAGCTGTTCCTTTCTACTGCACTGTCGAATGTAATTGACTCCCTGGTATTGTGTGATCAAGCAAAGGACGGGCAATAACATACACAGCAGCTTATCCCAGAGAATGGCAGCTTCACCTCTTCAGCTTCTAACTGAGTCTGACTGCAACTTGAGACATGTATTCGTGCCTCTGTTGCAGCGTTCCTATCCCCAGCACTTGTGGTGGGGAGGCAGAGAGGGTGGCAAGGGTCTCTGGTATAAACTGGGGGAATCAGCATGCCAGTAAAGGCAAAACCCCAAGGCTTTCCCCAGAGGAGTAAAAGCTGTTTAGAGTAGTGTGTAAATTCATGGCAAGAAGCAATAAAGGTGAGTTTTATACATTCCCATTATTGCTTGTACGTCTTTGCAATAATGTTTATTGACATGTTTGAATGGAGCACAAGCTGCAGTTCGGTTCAACTGCCTGTGAAAATGGGACATTTGTCAAGAAACAAACCTTACTGATCTTAACAGTTCCCCTCTTCCCAGGAATTAGTTGGGAAACACTGGAAAGGGTATGGACCACCAGTGAAAATGCATCCTCTAAGAGGCCCACAGTGCCTTGGCTAGCTATCCCTGACGTACAGAGAGGGAGGGGGAAAGCTCAGCAGGTTAATGGGGAGCGTCTTACTTTGCATTGACACATGCACAGCCTAAAAAAGTATGTGTGCACATCAATTACAGAATCCCTATGAGGCACAATAAAATTAACCTTGCATGGCCAGAGAGATATACTACAAACGTGGCTTGTCGAAGGTGCTTGGCATGGCTTTAGCCAAGATACTCTATAAGAACTTGTCCATGACTTCCCTTGACATGCAGAAATGCCCTTGCTCCTCCCTTCCACCAGGCCCTATTTTGTGAGGTGAGGAGCCTCTTCTAACAACTCTGAATTTTAAAGATCCCCGAAGACATGCAGCACATTTAAAATTCATTAAATGCAAAAGACATTCTTCTTCAGGAGTTATCATGTCAGAACTGAATGCCCCAGCTTTTGACAAGGTTTGGACTGGGCTCTTAAGTTTGGTCTACTACAGACAAAGAAATGACATCAAGTCCACACCAGAACTTTTGGATTTGAATCCCCATGCTGAGCTTTGAACAGCCAATGACTCCAAATGTATCACGCTCTGTGGTTCTGCTTCAGGAACATTTCACCTCTCATCACTCTTTTTACACTAAAACTCATCATATGGAGCAACCTCTGTTTCCATAAAAAGCAAGGCTAACACATAGTTCATACATTTTAGTCCCTGTTCTGTAGCCAACACTCTCCCTTGTCCCAGCGCTGGCTCTGCCAGTACTACTTGCTCCTGAGTGGCAATTATTCCAGTCATACATCCTCTCCACGTGTGGCACTCATTACCGGACAAACTAGACATAGCCTCGTGGACCCCTCCCTCCCCAGCATCCTGCAATGTCACTTTTCATTAGGCTTCATAAACCTTTCAAGTGACAATTCTCTCTGCATTCACTGCGGCATCAGTCCAGGGAATAGGAATGGCCTCTGGTTAACATCACATCACTGCTGTGGCTTTGTTTTTGTGCATGTTGATCAGAAATTACCTGGCTTAGAGAAAGTAATTTAGTGATAAATGATTGCCCGTTCAGAGGTAGCTAGTTTCAGCCGTAGCTGCCAGGTATTAATCTATTTGTCAATCCTTTCAGAACTTCTGCACTGGTGAGTAGAGATGCAGCTAAGGTGCAAGAGCAGCTCTCAACTCTGCAAAGTGAAGCCCCCTCTTCGGTGGGCAGAGAAGAGGCTAAAGAGCTTATAGCACACCTTTTCAGCTGCATTTGCAAGATGCTCTCGCAGCAAGGAGGACCAACTGGGAGGAATTAGCAGAGGCCAGGGTTCCGGGTTTGACCTTCAAAGGGGCTTTTGAACAGAGCTCAAAAGCAGGAAGAGCACAGATTTAAGTTGCCAAAGTGCTTGGGAGTGACTGGATAAAACAGAGTGGGAACATGCCGGATCATAAAAAAAAGCCAATATTTTTCACTGTTATCAGCTTTCCTGGAACTTTCAACAGCAGCATTCCTACAATGCAATTTTTGGACATAAGGGGCAAAAAGTTAAATGAGTAGCTGGACTCCTAACCTAGGATATGCAGCTCTCAAGATACAATTCCTTTCTGTGACAGGAGTTTGAAGCTCAGGCCTCCCACCTTTTCTGAGCATTGCCACCTCTCTTTGGTACAGTAACTAACTACTTAAAAAGAGTAGAAGGTTTACACCTCTTTTATGCCCATCAGTGATTCTCCCCGAGAGATACGAACCCAGAAGAACGATGGCAGCTGTCCAACACCAGGACCAATAATGTAACCCATAGTTTGTTTTGGCCATGGCATAACATCCAAGCCTGCTTGCTCACAGAATGCACGAGGTTTAAATAAGGATTGGCATACACTGCTCACAGGACAAGCTGCACCCTTCCAGCTATGAGAAAAGCTCACAGAAACCTTCAGGAGGAGTGTGAACTCTATGAATAGATATCTTGGACACTCTGTGGTGCACAGTTTGATACGTGGATCCAAATTTCACATCTGTGGTCCCCAGACATGGAGAGGTCACAGCATACATCAAAATTTGAAATCTACATCCTATTTGCATCATGCCTTCCCAGAACTCAAACTCTGGAAAAAAAATCTTCAGTCTTATTCTGGATTTAGTAAATTGCTATTGGACATTAGAAAACCTCCTGGCTTTAAATGGAGAAGTTTGAAGAACAGATAGACATCTAAGCCCGTACCGGAGTCCTGACAGTCAACCACACTCACACAGTGGCCTTGGTGCAAGCTCCTCTTTAGAAAATCAGAATAATTTCATAGTGCTTCCTGATGCCCCTTATTTAGGATTCCTGGAGAAAAATGCTTTTTTTTTTTTTGACAGGAGACTTCTTGTCTTCCTTTGGTTGGGGCAAGAGGCCTGCACCTTGTCTTTCCCCCACTGCCTGCTGGGCTGCGGTACTGTTTTCTTGAGTTGTTCAAGTTCAGAGGCTCCAGCACTGAGCCACTGACAGATCGTGAACTGCCTTCACTGGAGCAATGCACAGCAGCCTAGCTACACAAAGCTGAAGAATCCTGCCAGTACCCCAATAAACATTCCCAACACTGCAGGTAACAACTTGCACTTGTCTTGAAAGCAGATGCACAAGGCAGCCGGGACCCTTCCACCAAACCTCTCCTCCTTTCACCTACCCCTCTTCCCTCTGTGCTCTGCTTGCTCTTTCTCTTCCTCTCTTACCCAAAAGCCAGGGAGAGCCAATATTTGGAAACAATTCCCTCCCTCTCCAACTTGTGCCCCAACTCCCTTCTTCCTTGCAACCACACCTCAGGCAGAGCCATGATGGCTGCTGGATGCAGCAGCCTGGGGAGGAGCAGGGCTGCCCTGCCACATGCAGCTGGGACCACTTCCCTCTCCACTGAAATGAGGGCGCAGAAGAGACAAGGAGGGAGCATCCTCACCATCTTTGGACCTCAGCACCCCGCCACAGGCACAGGCTCCCTGACTGCAGCCAGCCGGGACTCGTCCAGGTGCGACACTGGCGGCGGGAGCTCAGGCAGATTCCCATGCCTCGGGAGTGCCGCCGAGAGCCATTCCCCCTGCCTTCGAGCCGGCAGGTTTACAAGCCTCTAATTCCCAGCTACAAGCGCTGCTCTCGGTGCCAAGGAAGCAGCGGCGCGTGCTGTCATTCACGCGGCTGGAAGGCCGCTCCTGCCAGTGTTCGCGGCTATCGTACCAGCTGCTCGGGGCTGGGAGCAGATGGCAGGATGGCACACCTGACAGGGAGCAGACCTTCCAAGGACGAAGGGGGAGGAAGAGTTTGCACGCGGCGTGGCCAGCCCCAATCCCCAGCCATGCAAAGATGGAGCAAGCTAACCCAGCCCCTCCCTGTCATCTCCATCCCCAGCTCCAAGTCAGAAGAAGAGATTTTTACTCTAGGGTAAACCTGGGCAGGTGTCATTGATACTTCTAAATTTGTACGCTTCTCCTGCCTCAGCCAAAATGCCCTTTGTTTGAGCTAATTACCAAGCACATTGAGCTAATTATCAAGCAAAATCCCATCTCAGCCTTTCCCGTGAGATGGAAGAGCATTTTCGTCTGGAGTGCTCAGCTACTTGTAGCCAACTCCACCCCCCAGAAACAGTAGCGCTGGAAAAGGAGAGAGCTCTGGCCAAGGCAGAGTATACTTCTCCAGCTTTCATCCATCCCAAAACGAGATGATGGCACAGTACGGGCTATGGAAGCAATCCCAGTTCCAGCTCCTCATCTTCCCATCTCTCCCAGATGAAGTTACCAAAAGGAACGGATACAGGAGAACATCACAGAGCACAAGAGATATAAAACAGTGATTACGTCGCATACAATCCATCCTGAAGAACTGATATGTGAGCGCACATACATTTAAATATTTGAAAAGCATCTTTTACAATGAATATCAAAATGACTTACAATCCAAGTCAGAGAAAAATGCCCTTACTTCTCCCTATCTCCCTTTTCTCATTACAGAGATAAATCCCGGGTGCATCTCTCAGCTGCAGAGGGAGACTGAAGAATATATATATAAAAATATGTGTGCGTGCATGTGCGTATGCGTATGTATAAAATATACAACAGTAATATTCTCAATATTTTTAAGAGAGGCTTGCTGCAGAATACGACCAGTGTGGGAGATGAGAAACTCCGGGTAATAGCCAAAGCATCTCTTTTCCCATCTGCAAAGTGGGTGGGAAAAGATGCCGGGTAGCAAATGCATGGGCTTGCGCTGTGTACCAGAAAGTGAGAGGAATGCAGGAGAAAGGAGCAGGAGGGATGATCACACGCATGTAGGAACAGTGTTTGCAGTCCAGCAGCTATGGACAGTCAGCACTGTCAACATCAAGCATGCAAGCAATGTAAGAACAGGTGCTGCACCTATCCCAAGATTTTAAAACATATCAATTATAGACTGGCCCCCTTTCCATTGTGTTCTTGTTTTATAATGAAAACTGAAATGAACTGTGACTTCAGAAACTCATTCTTTGTTTTTTGTTTTGTTTCTTTCCTGTCAACCCCCCCAGCTACCATGGAACGCAATCAGGAGCCTTGGCAGTGCTGCTGCCACTGCAACCGTGCTGCTCCGCATGTCGCAAGGGATGCTCTGACTCGGGGGGGTGGGGGAGCAATTCACACTTGCACACATTGAGATGGAAAGATGTTGCTCTTTTAATTAGAGGACTTCACCTCTATTCCCAGCCCTGGTCACACCTGAAAGCATATGCAACAGCATAACTATGTCTCAATGTACTTTTCTTTCTCTCTGTGATTCCTGTTCAGTTCACAGGCAGTTTATTTGAACACAGTTTGTGCCTGAACCTCTCAATTTCTAAGTGCTTGTCTCTATGTACATACATATACTTTCGTAGGTTTTGAGCTTCACTGTGGACCTGTACGTGTACCCCCGTGACAGCCCCCTGGTACAACGCGATGGCTTGCAAAGCTGTTAACGCCCTTCACTGGAGCGATGTACAGCAACCTATCTCCACAAAGCTGAAGAATCCTGCCAGTACTCCATTAAACACTCCCAACCCTGAATCATGCAAACATCATTAATCACTTTTCTAGAAAATAGAAAGGATTTCCAAACAATCCTTTGTAATTGTTTGGAAAGGTGGAGAACAATTTACGTTCAGAAGCAGAGGCATCTGGCAAGCACAAATTATCACTGAGAAACATGACAAAAATTCCAGAGTTGGTAGTGCTGAGATTGCCTTCGGTATAGAAACCAGGAAAAAGACACAGACCTATGAAGAGACTTCTATGAAGTGTCAGAACAGATAAGGAAGACAGTGAGAAATGCAGCATAAGTCTCCTGACCCATAAAAGTGCTTTTCCAACCAGACCAGGCTGCTGCAATAGTGTGTGCTCTCTGGACCCTGTGCACCCAAATGAACAGCCCTCTGTTCTATTTTTAACTGTACACACACTGGACGCCAGGATTTTACAGTTGTGTTTGCCACATAGGAAAAGCACAGGCTTCACTGCCTGCAGATGCACTGCTACATTTACACTGAGTCCAGTATAAGTGTCCTGGAGAACTAATCAGAGCCCTTTGCCCTGGCTGTGTCTCTTACTGTTTGAGCTTTGTAAAAGGTGATAGACACATGCATTTCTCCTCAGCTTTGACTCCTGACATCTTTGCATGGACCTAGGTGTTGAACAAACGATCATCCAGCTGCAATGTTATTTTAAATGTAAGTTTGTTTATTGGCTCTGGGAACAAGCCTGAGAAATGCAGTTGAAACGAACACAGTCACTCCTAGTACAGCATCTGCATAAATCACTGTCCAGTATATTCATTCCTATTGACAGATTAATTCCTTTCTCAGGTTTTGCTTAAAAGTGTACCACTGAATACTAATAACAGTCCCCAGAGCTGCAGTAATGTCACTCAAGGCAGGGTGAAAGATGTTGGAGGGAATGATCTACAGCCTTCTTGATAGGGGAAGCTCCCAGCTGCTCCAGCTCCCCAGGCTGGCAGCTGGCAGCAGTGGGTGGAAGAAGCCACCTCCTCACCTTGCAAGTAGATGGGATTACCTGAGTCTCTAATTCTGTCAGGAAGCAGCACTGTAAGGAACACTGCAGAGATACTACACCTGGAATAAAACCTCTCGAAGTCTGCCAGAGTAAAGTTGGAAATAGCAAGGCGACTCCTCATGTCCCCATAAACTAGCTGTGTATGCAACACAGCAAGGGTACTGGCCTGAGAGGCAGGGAAGGCACCAGAGCAGGGAGTATCTGTAATGTTTCCCAGCCCCAGCTGATTCCTTGGGTGCATTTTATTCTCTGCACCTGAAGAAAAAAAAAAAAAAAGAATGCAAAGATATTTTCACTTAATCAAGTCTCCCAGCTGAGGTGTCAGGCACAGAGAAATCGCTTGTCACTCCAATGCTTCCCAGCATGCGCTCGCTGCACCAGGGAATGGAGGGCAAAGGGATTACAGAATTAAGCGATACTGGTACAGCAGCCAGAGAGTGGCCAAGATTTACCTGTCACTTGGAAGAAAACTCCATTTCATTTCATGATTTACTAAGACTGAAAGTTAAAGTGGTGGGGCCTGGCCAAGTCCTGGGATCTATAAGTATGCGACGTCAAACCGTCAGCCTGTGACAGCCCACACCAGGCAACTTAACCTTTCTCTGGGCAAGGTAAGAGCAGCTGCACAGTAATCCTTTGGTTCAGGCTTAGGTACAGGCTCCGAGACTTCTATCAGACTTCATCACTGCCTGTCAGTTACCTGGAGGACCAGCCTCATCCTTTCTCAGAGGACTAGGAGGAGTGTTTTCTGGGAGTCAGGATAATGGCATTAAGGTTGTGGTACCTCCCTTGTCACTCCACCATTCCACCAGATCTGAGAGCTCAGAAGGGCAAGTGATGAGCTCCTGCTAAAAGGCACAAAGCAGCAACTTCACAGGTATCAAGGAGATCACTGGATGAAAACTGGGAGTTTGCAGCTGGCTAGCTTTTTTCTCTAGCTGGCTGAACCAAACTCCAAAGCTGAATGTCTTTCAACTTGGATAAAAATCTAGCTCACTTAACTCTATTTTAGGTTGTAAAAAGGGTAAATAGAGCACTTTTAAAAGCCAGGTGTACCTGAAGGCAGCTTAATCCCCAAGCGTCATGAATCAATGCAACACAACTACACACTGCAACAATAACCACTCTTAGGCTCTGCCATTCAGCTTTGTTCCTATTGATTGTATCCCATCACAAACTCAACTGCACTTTAATGCCAGCGAGGGCCTTCCCCTGCCTTATTTCAGTGCTGAGAGTGCACTGCCTTCCAGCTTGGTGCAATGGTCCCAGCCTCACACAGCTCAGAGTCCTCAAGCTTCTGCTTGTTGTCTGTATTATAAACGGACCTGAAGGCAACAAACGCTGGTTTGGTTCACACAGGTGCTGGCTAGCTCTTGGCTAGAGAGAGGACAGCACGCATCATGCTGCAATTAAAAAGCAATACCTCTGCTAAAGGGTTATCTGCCTCCCCCTGCTCTGTCAAAGGAACCTGTGCTGGTTATGCTCACCAGTGACAGAGTCACCTTCACCATACAAGCTGCATCTTGCTCCTCATTATGAGCTTATATGCTGAGCAGCACCCTGCTTGCACAGGAGCCACCGACCATAAATACCCCATGAAATGTACATATTCTGCCACTAAGCAGAGACTTCCAACATAGTTTTGATGCCCTGCTATCTGCCCTCCACAGCAGCCTCTGGGCTTTCTTCTATTTAGATTAAGTCCTTGAAAAACTTTAAATCAATCAGTGCATAATTACCATTGCTCTCTTTCCGCTTCTTCAGTTTCTTCTACCAGCCTTTTTTCCTCTCCTCCTCACTCCATGCACCTGCATCTCTGCCTGTGCTCACTCCATACGTTTTACCCCCCAAAACCCTTCTCCCATACCTTTTTCTGCTTCCAAGCTCTTCTATCAGTCTTCTTTTGCATTTTTCTAACCTACCCTGAGTTGTCTTGTCTTTGCCATTTTTAAGCAAAATTAAGACTGCCTGTGAATATAAGTGAAAGATACCTCCTGGATATTTTCAAATCTTCCAAAACAAGCCTCAAGGCTTAGTCAAAGCTTATTTGCCTAGAAATAGTTACACAAAAAGGCTTGCGCCAGTTACAGACACAGTTCTGCACACACACACCAGGAGGTACTTGTCTGTTCCACTTTATCTCCAAACAGCAACACTGAAATACCATTCAGATTCTCTTCTTTGTCCCTCCTTAGGTCAATGTTATGCAGAGTTGAAGGGTAAACACAAATTAACCCATTTGCAGCACTCCTGATTTGGCTAGTACAGGTCTTCTCCATGTATAGCTACAGCTCTAATACAACACCACAAAATTTATCTTATTTACACTGCAGGTAAACTCCTGATACCTCCCATTTTAGATACAGATTTGTAATATTACTTCTTCAGAAGCATGGGAAGGCCACAGTACCAGAAGGAGGGATCTGGCTCATCAATCCTATTTGGATACAAAAATTACTCGATTGAGCATGGCTGGACTTGACATTTTTGCATCAGCCTTCAGCCTCAAGCAGCTGGAAAATCAAGGAGTTAAGCCTGGCTCCACAAAAAAAAAAGATGGCCAAATGTGGCATGTATCTTGAAAAATGGGTGGACCAAGGGATTATAAAGCACAGACCTTAGCTTTGGTTCCCAGGAACCGACTAGGACAAATGACCAGACTACTTTTAAGCACCTGCAAGATAACAAGGAGATGAGTAACGGGCAACATGAACTTGTCAAAGAAAATCATGTCAAACCAATCTAATTTTCTTCAGTGGAAGGGTAACAGGTCTTGTGGACTATGGAGCAGTAGTTCAGGCATACATCTTGACCTTAGCAAGATTTCTGACGCCCTTTCTCGTGACATTCCTACAGGCAAGCTCAGAAAATATGGTCTAGGGGAATGTACTCTATGATGGCTACGAAACCTGTTGGATAACAGTACTCAGAAAGTAGTTACCAATGGTTCACTGTCAAAAAGCAAGGATACACCAGTGGGGCTTCTGCAGGGATCTGCTCACAGTGTAGTGATATTCAATATTTTCATTAATGACCAGGATAAAGTCTGTTTATTGAATTTGCAGATGACAGCAAGCTGAGCAGGAGTGTACAAGAAGGACAGGTATGGAATTCAAAATTATCATACTTACAACATGAACTAATATAAAGTAGTGTGCGCAAGGTACTGAACTTCGGTAGGAAGAACAGCCCCCACTGACTCAGGCTGTAGAACAGCCAGGCAGTTAGCAGCCTGGCAGAAAAGGGAGTTACAGTAGAGAAGGCAATGGTAGAGGAAAAGCTTAACATGAATCATTATTGCCTTGCTGGTAAGGAAAAAGCAAATATCACGTAAGCACACAAGGGCACAATCTGCAAATCACAGAAACCAATCTTCTGCTTTAGCTAGCACTGGTGGGAATCAGCCACACCGCTGTGCCCACTTTGGGAGAATGAACCCCAAGCCTCAAGGAAAGTGTGTCCCGGTTGGAGAGAGACCTGAGGTGGGTAATAATAAGAACCAGAAGTTGAGAAAGCATCATTTCTGAGAAAGTCTGAATGCATCGGGGCTGTTTTCTTCAGAGAAGATAAACAAAAAGAGGAGGCATTAAAACAAGAGTTTTCAAAAACTTTAAAGGTTTGGGGGGAAAAAAAAACAAGTAAGAGAACATTTGTTCTGCATTCCCATGGCAAATACAACAATGAATGTGGGGGTTAAATTACAGAAAGGGACATAAAGGTTAGAAGTCACCTCAAGATCTAGTGGCAAAGACATTTAAGCAGAAGGAAAGATTGCCTCTCAGGATTGCAGAAACTCCACTGCTGGAAGGTACTTTAGAGTCAGGAACATCCAAATATAGCTGATGTGGTTTTTCAGCAATGGGATGAATGAGATCCCCTCACCAGGCTACTTCTAGTCATCTCATGCAAAGTTTCCCTCTTACCAGAAACACCAGTCCACACACATACCCTTCCACACAAGCATTGCTCACAGACATGTTAGAGTCATGAAAAGCAAACCAAAAGTGTATCTCTCTAACAGTGAGGGGCACAGGCTAAAACTTTTCTTTCCACCTGATGAAACAAATCAGCTTATGACATAGCTAGAAAGGGCATCACTGGGTTTGACCCCACCAATGTAAGAAGTTAAGGCATCAGATCTCAAAATAGGGGTCTTGACTCAAACAAAAATGTTTGAAACCTCAGAAGAAAGATCACTGCCCCTGAAAATGGGACATCAAGAAGAAAAGTTTGCAAACTGCTGAGCTAAGGGCTTTTTCTCCAAGAATGTGACAACTTTCTTCTCAATTGAAAGCTGTTGTACAATGCAAATCCTATACCGAGGTAGTGGCCTTTATAACTCTTATATTCCTCTACAGTATAAGGAGCAGCAGGACGAACCCAAGCTCTTGTAGCAGTGACCTGGGTTATCAGGCAGGTCTGTGATTAGAGCTGTTCAGGAAATGGAATTTTGTCAACGGGGAAACCATGTGTCCAACACTTCCCAAGCAAAAGCTGTCTGACTGTACATTCCCATCCTCCTCTTTGCCAGTGAGTGGTTACAACAACCTCCACTGACTGGGGATCAATTCCAGGTGCCAGCCGAGGCACCAATCCCTAGATATTTCCTCAGCACACGTCCCATGCTTAGCTGTATGAGATCTTGGCAGTCTGGACTTTGAGGGTAAATCACAGGATGAGAGCAGAACAGCAGAGCATTTCTCATGACTTTTCTAATGAAGATATTCAGGTCTCAAAATATTACTAGCTGAAAGGACATGTGCCTTTTTTTTTACAGTTCTGTGGTGGGAAAATTAATGACTCTGCACCACTGTGTAAAAGGTATAAATACCAAGGGAAGGGAAGAATGGCTCGGGTCAGTCCAAACATATCTAACTGAGCAAGGAATGTCACCAAGAAAAATAAAACGAAGGTTTGGGGTGAAGGACTACTTAGCTCAGAGTGTGACACCCCATATATAATTCTCACCAAGACAATGCAAGATGCCCACCTTGCGTGCTTTTGCGTCAACATGCAAAACAATTGCAAGATTAGACCCCAGCAAGCCTGCTTGCACATATGCATCCCTCCTCATGAAAAGAGCTAGTGATTTGTGAGACCACTTCCCTTTCTGGATTTTTCTGAACTTCTGATTTCCTCTTGTGGAGTCTCGAAACAGTGTCCTTATTGAAACGGAAGCTCAGTGCTTCCCTGGACCCTCACATAGTTAAGCACATGGCCATTGCCACAATGAGAAACACACACCTTTTACAATTCAATTTGATCTTTCTCCAAGATTGCCAGAAGCACCTACTCTCGCTGCAGTGAAACGTTAGGCTGCAATAAATGATTTCACTGTAAGAGGTTTTAACTGTCATAGGCATCAAAATGGCTTTGCAATGGTTATGAGTAGATTTAACTCGGAAGTTTGACGGTCCCATGTGCCCAACAGCACACTGAATGATTCAGTAATGATAGTGTACATATCTCCCCGGGGGACCCCACGTGAAGATGCACTGGCACTTAGAGCTCACAGGCCCATCCCCAGAAACAAGGAGGCTATCTCACTTCCTTGGCTACGTTTGGACAAGGAACCAGCTTTTCTTTCTGATCACACTGTTAGCATCAGTGAGCAAAGGCACAGGGGATGATTACGCCTCACTTCTGGAGGTGTGTGACAAGTCTCCTCCCATTCATTCACCTGATGTTGCATTAACTATCTGCAAGGGGATTTCTATGCCACTTGGAAAACTGTCAGTAGAGATAAGAAGGAAGGTGTGGCAGGGAACATTATCAGAGGAGGAGATGCATAGTCCACAGCTGATACCAGACAAGGCCACAAACTAGTTGCTTCATGCCTGTGTTGCAGAAGGCAACAGCTCCTACAGCATGGCACCCTTAAGCCATCCTGGGGAACTGGTGTAGGTCCAGAAAGGTCAGGAAGGGGGTTTCAGCACATCAACTCCCTTGCGTGATGCCTTGGGCATGGAAAAGGGATCTCCTCTGCTCTCTGCAGGGTAAAGGCTTATGCTTGAAATAGGATTATTCCAAGGCTGGTATCTGGAGCAGGTGCCGACATTCATCTGGCTTTCCTGGGGAGCAGAGCAGTCACAACTGGAGACGGATTTTTTCAGAAGAGCCAAGATCCCATTTGGGCAACAAACCCAGAGTCCAGGTTTTCAGAACAGAGCTCCTCATGCTGGGAGCAAGCACGTTTGAAAAACGGGACCTGTAATGACAACCACTGATAACCACTATGAGTCTTTACAAGACACCATACATAGACTCAGACCCTGTAGGGGTAGCAGCACGTGTTAAATGCCTCTGCATGGATGCTCAAAAATTCCTTTTGCCCTCTCTAGGACATAAGGCAGATTCTGAGTCACACAGCTGACTTCACCTATTCAAACCCCATGATGTCTAGATAAATATTTCCACTTTTTAGAAAGTAAAATGCAATTAATATATTTTATAGAGACACTCAAGGAGTACAGTGGCAAGTGTTTTAGAGGAGGTTTTGGAAGTGAATACTTAAAACTCCAAATCTCTTCTTGCAAATAAATTTCAAAGAAACTTCTCACTTAGCAGCACCAGATCATTTTCTTCTGCATATGGACCTATGACCAAGTCTTCTGCCCTTCTCAAATACCTTCCTAAAATTACTAATCTGAAGTGATCCAGCTACCAGGTGAATCACATATATACTGTACAGAAGCTGTGTAATGCAGTTCCACTTCTGACGTTGTTCCATGAGTAACTGTTTTGATACGGGTTACAGAAACTGTACCAAACACAGGGAACATGCACTGGCCATCAAGGAAAGAGGTGCCTGAGAAAGTGCCCATGCAGGATACGCCCAGTGAAAGGCATCAGTCAAACACAGGGCTGGTGCATTTTAGAAACAACACAAACACTGGTAACTCAAAATTATTTCACAAACTTCTAAAAGTAATATGGCTAGCTCCTGTAAAATGCTGAAGGAGGAAAAAAGATACATGTGAGCCCAGGAACATCAATTATGAAACAGAGGAGATCCCAAACTCAATTTTTATGATCTGTATAAAAGCAGAACACAGAGAAACAGTACCACTTCTGCCCTGGATGATTAAATCTGCAAGGTGAGGTCTGGTTTGAGTACGAAGTACCAAAAATTTTCCACCAGCAACGGCTAAAACCATCAACAGATGCAATGTATAGTTGCGTTATTTTAGTAACTACATTTCCAATTTTATAATAGGGAATGCAAAACTTTTACTTGATTAGAACAAACCACATTTCTTTTCTAGGAAACCAGTTTAGTTTTCAAAGCTGCCTCTGTTAGAGCTTTTAACCATGAGAATCCTCAAGTAGAGAATTTAAATCAGCACTACAGGTGAGCACACTGTTCACCCTGACAAAGAGTGTAATCCCAGACGTGCTTCCTACTAGAGCGCAAGTCAGTTGGACAGCTGATACTGCCTTCAGAACAACTGCACCTGCAACAGGCACTACTAGGGCTCTCCTGGTAATAAGCATATTTCTCTTGGACACCTCCCAAGTACAGAAAAGAAGTCCTGCTTTTCATGCCTTCCTAATTATTCCCAGTCATTATCACCATCTCATAATTCACAGAAACATAGAAACACAGAAATGTCTGGGTTGGAAGGGACCTCCAGAGGTCATCTGGTCCAACCCCCCTGCTGAGAGCAGGGACATCCTCAACTAGAGCAGGTTGCTCAGAGCTCTGTTAAGCCTCACCTTGAAGGTCTCCAGGGATGTGGCTTCAACCACCTCCCTAGGCAACCTGTTCCAGTGCTCCACCAGTCTTGCGGTAAAGAACTTCCTCCTTATTTCTAATCTAAATCCATCTTGTCTTCCACCAGAAAAATCTCAGGATCTTTGGCAAAAAACTATTGAGTTGGTGAGAGGGTTCCCCCTAACTTCAGAGAGACCTCTATAGAAGTTATTTCTTACTGTGATTCCCAAAAGCATTAAGAGCTGCAAAAATTCTGCAAAGGACATATGGAGTAAAGATTCAAAGTGAATGCAAGTAAAATTTCCAAAATATTCCAAGTTTTGGAATGCTAAAATATGTTGGAGCATTAAAACATTTTCAAAATATTTTACCATTTTTATGCATACAGAAGCTTTAATTGGAATATAATAATACAGGACCTAGAAGTGAATATTGCATGCCCCAGTAGGGGACTGCCAGTCTCCCTTTCCAAATGAGAAAATCATGATGATTAGCTTCCAGTCCTGTGCTGTCATAAGATGTCACAAATTTAAATCTCTCACTATCTCACAACTAAATCTTCCTAGGAAACATTTTTTTGGGAAAAGTATACATTTAGAGAAAAAGCACATTAATCTGGCAAGCAGATCTGACCCTGTTCTTCACAGGTACAATTATTTCAAGTAGATCATGAGTTGGCAATTGATATTTTTGATCCTGTCTGCAAGGAAGAAAATGGACTCCTGAGATCTTTTCCAACCTTTCATTTTTGCTATTCTAATATTGGATTGATTCCCAGGCAAATGAAATACTGGATGCAATGCAGGTTAGACACTCCAGGGTACATAATGAATGGAGGTTTTGTTATTATTTATATATATAAAGATGCGTGCATGTGGCTTTGCAATTAGCTCATGGGTTTAACTTCCAGACATGTGCGCAACAGGGGAGAGAGAAAGAGAAGACAAGCAAGGTTTGTGCCTCTGCTTATAAACCCTTTCCACGTAAGATTTGTCTTCTCTTGCTCTGCCCTTGACAGAGTTTCTACTGCCCACAGTCCCAGGAAGGCCCTGGGTACCTGCCTCCTAGGAAGACACAGGTTTATTTGGGGAAATACTGCTACCCTTCTGTGGAAGAACAAACCCTACAATTGTGATTTGTAACATGAGAGTAAGTTAGGAAGTATTCTGGGCAAAGAAAGAGAAAGCCAAGTCCTCATCCCAGTACACACACAGCTGTAATGCACGTCCACGACAGCTCAGTAGGCACCCATCCCTATAACGCTCTTCAAGGGCACAGACTACACTACATTATGGTTGAGTGGATCTGCCAAACACACTGGCACTCTGGCAAATCCCAGATCCAAACTCTACTTTTGAGGCATAGTTTCAGAAATACTCATATGCCAAAGAAAACAAGTGGCTCCACAGGAGCTGAAAGGGGCCAGGGAATCCATGCACAGTGCTGCTGAAACAGCAGCAGCTACTGCTCAACATGGGCAATTTCCCTTTATTTTACCACTGGGAAACCTCCTCTGAAGGCAACACTCAGGACAGGTTTGAGTGGAAGGCTGTGAGTTGGTACTCAACACTCTCCAGCCTTGTGCTTTCCCATGGCATGACAGCCCTGCCAAAACCTGAGCACGTACCTACTTCATCCTGCAGACACCCAGAGAGTCGGTTGCAGCTGCTGGGAGACTGGTGCCTCTGAAAGTCCCACGGAGAGCAGGCTGAGGGGCACCTCCCGGCACACAGGACACAGGCAGGGAAAGCAGGTCTGATGGAGGGCTCATCTGACTCTGCCTCCTGCAGCCATCCCTCTCCAGGTCCCTCCAGAGCAGGCTGTGCAGCACTGCCACAGCTCAGGGGGGCTTCTGCTGACCACAGCTGCCCGCCTGCCTTTGCCACTGGGGTCACAGCACTGAGGTCACAATGCCTGCCCTGCCACTTGGCTCCCTACTTGAGGGCCACAACAACGTCACCTCTCTTCGGCTGCGGGGCGGTGATGGCACTGATGCCACAGTAACTGCCCGGCCAGTCGGCTCCTGTGGGCAGAAGCTCCACCAGGCATGGCCGAGGGAGAGGAGGGTGGGAGCATCAAGTCCAGCTTTCCGCTGACCCCTTCCGCTCCCCAAGGGTCTCTGTCCCTGGCACTCACACCCAGCTCCTTCCTAGGGAGGGGCTGCTGCGGTGTCTGCTGATACCCCCTCCTCCACAGGCTCCAGCCCCAGCGCTCCCACGCAGACCTCCAGCCGGCCTTCCAGGAAGGGGCTGTGGCCGTGTCCAGCGCCCACAGGGGCCTGCAGAAGCAGAGCGAAGGCCCAGCCGCCATCAGAAGGGCGGTGGAGAGGCAGCGTTATTTAGGGCAGCGAAGAGCATCGCTTGAGCAGAACTGTGCGAGCAGTTTCCTTTGGCAAAAGTAAAAAAGTAAAAAGTAGGATAGTAACCTAAGTAAAGGGGGTGAGTGGAGGCAAGTTCATGGATGTGGCAAAGGGCAAGTACCCCCCTTGCCTGCTTTGCCTCCTCCAGTGCCACTGAATAATAGCTATGAGGCCCTCCTGGAAGACAGTCAGTCGTCTTCTTGTAACCAGCTTGAAGGTAGGGGCGTGGGACAGGGGGAGGCTTGGAGACAGGTCCCACCTCATAGAGGCAGGTGAGTCCACCCCCCATCTCCCCCTCCTCCCCCTTTGCCCTCACTTAAGGGGTATGGACCTCTCGAATTTGACAATCCTTCTGGTGAGGATCCAGCTGGTGATTTACCCATAGCTTGTCCCTCAACCTCACGACTTAGGACTTCCTCAACGAGGAAGAAAAGGAGAGTTATTATAGTAGGTGACACTCTTCTGAAGGAAAGAGATGGGCCTATCTGTAGACCAGACCTGTATCACAAGGAAGTCTGCTGCCTCCCTGAGGCCCAGGTTAAAGATGTTAAAAGGAGGCTTCCTGATCTGTTGCACCCCTCTGATAATTACCCTTTGAGAAGGCAATCAAGAAGGACTTCAAGGCGCTGGGGTAACTGGTTGAAGATTTGGGTGCACAGGTGGTATTCTCCTCAATCCCTCAAGTAGTAGGGAGGAATACAGAAAGAGGGAGGAAAACACATATAATTTAACACATGGCTGAGAGACTGGTGTCATCGTCAGAATTTTGGGGTTTTTGATCATGGAGAAGTTTATATGGCACCTGGACTACTCGCAGCAGATGGAGTGCACCTATCCTGAAGGGGGAAAAGGATCCTTGCGCAGCAGTTGGCAGGGGTCATAGAAAGGGCTTTAAACTAGGCTTGAAGGGGGAGGAGGATAAAACCACACTCACTAAAGATGAGCCTGGGGATGGCCTTCAGTCTGCCATCCCACTTGAGGTGGACAGTGGTGGTATGTGTGACTAAGGACACACAGGGGTCTCTGGTAGACTGATGGCCACAGAGGTGGCCAAAAAAGGTTGGATGAAAAAACTGAAAACTAAAAACTTTACCCCCTCTCTGAAATGCTTATATGCCAATGCATGAAGCATTGGAAAATAGAAGGAGGAGTTAAAGATACATGTTAGGATGCATAACTATGATATAATTGCAATCACTGAGACATGGTGGGCCAGCTCCCATGACTGGAATGTTGTTATGGATGGCTATGTACTATTCAGAAGAGATAGACCAGCAAGGCAATGCGGTGGCGTTGCTCTTTATGTGCGAGAGCAACAGAAGTCTATTAAGTTCTATCCAGGAGGGGAGGTAGAACAGTTTGAAAGCTTGTGGGTAAAAATTAAGGAACATGGAAAAGGGAGTGAAACTGTTCTGGGTGTCTACTGCAGACCACCAAACCAAGAAGATGTTGACAAGGCCTTCTACAGTCATCTGGAAGTGGCCTCTAGAACACTCTCCCTGGCAGTCATGGGTGACTTCAATCACCCTGATATTTGTTGGAAAGCCCACACAGCCAGGCATTCCCAGTCCAAAAGGCTCCTGCAGTGTACAGATGATAACTTCCTGATGAAGGTAGTGGAAGAAACAACAAGGAGAGGTGCACTGCTAGACCTTGTATTAACTACTAAGGAAGGACTGGTTGGGGACATTAGGGTTGGGAACAGCCCAGACGACAGTGATCACGATATGGTAGAGTTCAGTATTATATAAGGGGGAAGTAGAGCAGTAAATAGGATTACAACCCTGGACTTCCAGAGGGCTAACTTTGAACTCTTCAAAGATCTGCTTGCAGGAATCTCTTGGGCTAGGACTCTGGAGGGTAAAGGAGCCCAAGACAGTTGGTCAGCTTTTAAATACCACTTTCTCCAGGCCCAGGATAGATGTATTCCATGGAGAAAAAAAATCGGGAAGGCATGTTAGGAGACCTGCATGGATGAGCAGGGAGCTTCTGAAGGAGATTTCAAGGAAGAGAGA
>JANHFX010007973.1:0-19476 GCA_027560015.1 Chloroceryle amazona
GAGAGGTGGTGGCTGCCCCATCCCTGTCCCCATTGCAGGGGAGGTGGCCGGGGCTCTGAGCACCCTGCTCTGGGGGCAGATGGCCCTGCTCCCTGCAGGGGGGTTGCACCAGATGGGACCTTGAGAGGTCTCCTCCCACCCAAACCAGTCTGGGATTCTCTGAAGTTCTGTTGAGCAGAGTTGGCAAATCAAGACTAAAGCTCTCTTGCATTTCCAACAGGGAAAGGAGAGAGGAAACAAAGTGATTCATCTGTCCAGAACTAGGTGTCTAAAACTTAAATAGCCAAATCTGAATTTATCAACCTTGACCTCCTCAGCAGCCCCTGGGGAGGAACAGGAACATTCAAAGAATTGTTCCTCATATCCTAAGACACTGAAAGACTTTGCCATCTCAAGATGCTTATTGTTTGTCCATTGATTAAAAAATGCCTAGCTGGTGGATTTGGATTTGCTGCTTTAACTTGTAAATATCTACCCTATGGGTAGGTGAATCTCATCCAACTTGCCCCAAATGAACCATTTCTGCACTTGAAAGTGGGGAAAAAATCAGGCAATAAAAATTCAACCAAGTCTCATCGGATAACTCATATGTCCTTCCCCAGAGCAAAACCATGCAGGTGATGGAATAATCTTCTGTAAGCCTTCAGTGGAGGGAAGTCATATTTCTTAAGTTAATTAAAACTTGGCTGAACAAAGCACAATAAAACATATTGGAGAGAACAAGCTGGTACTGACCTAGGTGGCTTAGTAGGTATTTTCTGTCTCTGCTACCTGGGGAAGAATGAAATCTCAGCTGTACAAATCCCATGACAGTTTGACACTGGTAAAAAAAACAGGGGGGGAGAGAAATGTATGGAGAGATTTGGGTGCAGTAACTTGCCCATAAAGGGCACGTCCAGCTCCTGCTGTAATTCAGATTCATCCCCTCGCTGTAATTCCATCCTCCGTAGCATGAGGTGCTCGCTGCCCTGCGCTCTCTGTACCAGTTGAATTGCCTTTAATACAGCCCAAAAAGGTGCAAAAAAAATGCACATTTTTGCCAGGTTATGAGTAAAGAGCAGAAAATACAAGATATTAATTTGTGCCTCGGAAGGATAATTAAGGTCAAGCAACGTTCACATTTTATTGTTGAGTATCTTCAAAGCACTTTGCAACCAGCAGTGGAGGGAGTTCAGGGTTTGTGCTGGAGGTGGTTGTGACTTAAAGGACTTTTGTTTCTGTTCTGCTTCCCAAACTGTCCCCGCTCCAGGGGAAAGCCATTGAATCAAACCAGGTCTGGATGGTTACTGTGTTTTTTTTTCCCCAGCCAAACTTCTTTTGCCCAGGAAAACTGTTTATTTCTGAACTCTTCAGACAGAGACATCTCCAACTGTTGTTAAAACAATACACTAGGCTGAGTTGTTACAACTCAAAAGTGTTTTCTCAGGGCTGATGTCACTTGAAAATGAAGGCAATGAAGAGAAATCTTACTCGGGAGTATCTGAGAAATGATTTTATGTAGCATGTGTACATTGTCAGGAGCTATATGGGTGTGCTCCGTAGTGGCTGGAGTCACTGCCTGGGTGGTGTTGTGCTGGAAACTATAGAAAGAGAAAATGAGAAAGTGTTTCCTCTCCAGAGAGTTTATTTAGTTTGAAATTACAGCTGCAGTTCTGCTATCATTATTCCAAATTGTGTGCCCATAATATATATTTTAAGGGCAGAGCTGAACTCTGGTTTTATATCCTTCCTTAGGAAAAAAAAAAAAAATATTGATGTCGTTCTGGTGCGCAAGTTGGATGAGTTCCTGTTGTAAAACAACTGAACAGCAACAGAAACTCTGCCAGCTGAGAGCAATTTCTCCATTCCAAACTCCTTGTCTTCCCAACTCACCCCCCCCTCCCAGTTCAAAAATGGGTAAATTTGAACTCAATTTGAATTGGGATGTGGAAGAAGTGCCTCTCCAGAAGTGGGCTCAGCAGTTTGCAGAGGGTGTTTTGAGATGCAGACACCCCACAAGTGCCGCTTTTCCCGAGAGGAACCTGGCCACTCTCTCCTTTTCCAGGAAGAAGGGTTGGCCCCCCAATTTTTGCATCAACCAGTGGAAAAAGTGAGCCACCCTGCAGAGCCCTGGACCCATCCCCTGGAGCAAACTCCAGGACCACACTGCTGTCCTTCGAAGGACACAACCAGAGAGATTCCTTAGGAAGAGAGCAGTGAGGAGACATCACTCTTTTGGTGTTACGAAGGAGAAAAAAGTTCTTACGTGACAGTTTTGACCTTTCTTTGCTGCAGGAAACGTGCAACCCACAGCGCTGGTAAAAGGAAGGGCAGCCAGAAGGACCTGAGACCCCCAGATCTGTGGATACACCACGAGGAGATGGAAATGAAGAACATCGAGAAGCCGACGGGCTCGGACCCCGCGGGAAGGGACTCACCAATGCAGAGCTGCCAGGACATCACCCCCGTCAGCCACAGCCAGTCGGAAACGCAGCTGGGCAGCAAGAGCACCCCACAGCCTGGTGAGGGGCTCCAGGGGCAGGGTTTCACTTGTAGATTTGGGGCAATTAGCATCATAAAATCACAGGCTGATTTGGGTTGGAAGGGACCTTTAATGGTCATCTAGTCCAAGCCTATTCCACATACTCCAATGTTCTCTTTCTCCATCACCAGCATAGACATTTCCATTCAGGTTGATATTGGTGCTCAGTGATCTTCACCCAGCACATGGAGTCTCTAACCAAGGGTGAGGCCTGGCAAAGTCCAGGAGGAGACTGGAAGGATTGGCAGCTTTGCTGGGGATGCTGGGAGAGCTGTTCCTAGATGGCTGGATGGGGCTCTGAGCACCCTGCTCTGGCTGCAGATGGCCCTGCTCCCTGCAGGGGGGTTGCACTAGATGACCTTGAAAGGTCCTTTCCAACCCAAACCAATCTCTTGATTCTATGATTTTTGCAGTGGTTTCAGACTAGGGGGTTTTGATGGCATTGAATTTGCACACAGTGCAAAGAAAAACAGAGAGGAAAAACAGAGTGTGGGACCTAACCTGTGGCCCAAGACATCACAGGTTTCTCTTCCATTTTTTCCACCATGATAGAAAGCCATGGGAGAGTTGTGGGTGTGTACAGAGAGGGATAAGAAAGTTGAAAACATAAACACTTTTGTCTTGAGTTCATCATGAGCACGTTGCTTGTGGTTGACGGAGTGAACTAATTCCAGAATATCAGTTGGGGCTGTAAATAAGGAAGGTGACTTTTTCAGTTCCCTCTGCTGCTTTTATCCCTTTTTTATCCCTTCTGGTTTTAACTTTTTTATCCCTTCTATCCTTTTATCCCTTCTTTTCTTGCAAGGAAAGAAAATGTAAAAAGGAACAGCTTTCAAATGTCTAAATGGATCTCATTTCCTGGTGCTGGCTTTTGGGCTGATCATTTCCTATTGAGAGGATAATTGTGACAATGGTCTTAATGCAAATGTCCTCCTTATATTGGACATTGGGGAAGCATAACCAGAAGATTCCCTTTCCCTAAGCAGATATCACTAATGAGGAAGAGCCTGGAAAGATCAATGCAAGAGCTCCATCGATTGCAGAAGGCTCGCAATCGAGTGCTTGGTAGGAAGTCATCGCAGCCTACGAGCAAGTTGAAGACAAAGGCTGGGCTCTGGCTGTTTTATGTGGAAATGCCTTGGACCATAAATAAATGCCCTTGATTTTTCTTCCTGTTCTGTAATGCACAGTTTAGTATCTTATTATATATACACTGTCCCTGGCTTTTCACCAGCAATTAGGTCTTTGAACGGCCGTCGATAGAAGACTTGGCTTTTCAGTCCTGCAATTCAGAGAAGAGCAATTTGGAGGGGTTTGGAAATAGTCTTTAAATAGTCTTTTCATGCAAAGCTTTGTTGGTTTGCTTTTTTTTTTTACTTAAGGATTATGCTTTTGCTTGGGTACATCAGAGATGAATAGGCTGAGTGAGTATTAAGCTTAAATGTAGGAGAGTATTAAACTGATTTCATCCATGGTTTATTAAATAACAAAAATAACAGACATATACCAAGCAAGTCAATGTATGTGGAGAGAAATGCAGTTTTTATTTCCTTGCAGTTCACTCCACTGAACACCCAGTTTCAAGCACTTTTCTTTCCAACAACTGTATTCTCACAAATCTTTGAATACTTCAGTTATCCTCTACTCATGTGATGAAATGAAAGCATCCATTTTTCAATCCCGAAGGAGAATATTTAATTTAAAATTAAATTTAAAGCTGCTGGGGCTCTTTTTGTATTGGATTGGACATTAGGTACACGTCTGAGCTCTTAGATCTAGATGGTCTAGTTGCAGTCCAAGCCCAAACAAGGGGAAAATCCAGGCACGTCTTTAACCTGCTGTAGTTGTTGTAGAAAGAAAAAAAACAGGGTGCACAAGCTGGAAGAGCCACCAGGAGTTACTGGGTCTGCCATCTGGACGACAATCAGGACATAGGACTTGGTGACAGCTCACAAGGAAGGTTCTTTTCATCCTTCAGCTGTATTTCCAAGGCTGAGAGGTTTTGTAGGTCATAGAATCCGAGAATGGTAGGGCTTGGAAGGGGCCTCTGGAAATCATCAAGTCCAACCCCCTGCCAGAGCAGGGTCATCGAGGACAGGCCACCCAGGAACAGAGCCAGGGGGGTCTTGCAGGTCTCCAGAGCAGGAGACTCCACAGCCTCTCTGGGCAGCCTGGCACAGCCTCTGACACCCTCACAGCAAGGAAGTTTCTCCTCATGTTGAGGTGGAACTTCTTATGTTCCAGTTTATATCCATTATTCCTTGTCCTATTACTGGGCACCACGGAAAAGAGACCGGCCCCTTCCAGCTGACACCCACCCCTCAGATATTTATAGACATTGATCAGATCCCCTCTCAGCCTTCTCCAGACTAAACAGCCCCAGTTCTTCCAGCCTTCCTTCATAGGAGCGATGTTCAAGCCCCTTCATCATCCTCATTGCCTCCGTCAGACTCTCCAGTAGATCCCTGTCTCTCTTGAATTGTGTTACCTGCATTTCTGCAGCCTTTTTCTGGTCTTGATACTTGATTTTTAAAATAAGTTTCTATCAGGGAAGTCAGAGGAAAAATGTCATGTTTTTCTGAGGGGAGTGAGGTTTTCAAGATAATTTCAGAAACAAAGAAAAAAGGATGTCTCAAATCTCTTACAGGAAAATGCAAGCAATAATTTCCTTCCAAGAATGGAGCCAAAATAGTCTGTGCAGCTAATTGCAGGTGATGTTATTTAATGATGGGTTAAAATAACAGAATTATATATCTATATGTATTGATTTTTCTACTGGATCGAAGGCAAAGAGTAAAATTCAGATACAACATTTTCCACTGACCTCTTGTGTTGGTTTTCTCTAGGTCCTGAGACAGAAGACGTTGGAAGCAGCATGTCCACGTTAGAACGTTCTCTTGCTGCCCGCAGAGCCACCCGTGCCAAGCTCATGATCCCTATGGATTCACAACCAAACAACCCTCGTGAGTACCACGACCTTCTCCCTGCCTCATTCTGCTGTGTTCACCCAGCTGGAGATCTCATATGGTCTTTCAAATCTGATCTAGTAACGCCTCATAAAGTTAAATAGTATTAGCAATGTTTTCTTGGTCTAGAAAGGAAAAAAAAAAAAGCAACATAAAAAGTCTGGAAGCTTGCCAGGGCTTCACTACAGATCAGTGGAAAAACTATGGAGAGAATTCAGAAACTTATTTCTGCTCAACTCAGGCCAGGCTAAGCTTAAAGAGTCATCAGTTCTATTTTTACCTGGTGGATGGTGATGGATAAATCTCTCTCTCACTACTTTTAAGACTTTAAAAACAGGGGTAAGGCTTCAAGCTGCCAGAGCTTTACAGATACAATCTCCAGGGGAGGTTTAGGTTGGATATGGGGAGAAATTTCTTTCCTGAAAAGGTTGTCAAGGGCTGGCCCAGAGCAGTGGTGGAGTCCCCGTGACCCCTGGAGGGGTTCCCAAGCCGTGGTGCTGAGGGCCATGGGTTAGTGGTGCCCAGGCAGTGCTGAGTTAGTAGTTGGGCTCGGTACTTTGGGCTTCTACCTTTGACCTCACAAAATAGAGAAGGAATAAGCTACTGTGGCTTTGTTCAGTAAATTACTTGGTAGAAACTACTGTTGGCATCCCTCAACTTGTGTTCATGATGGGTGCGATTCAGATCATGCTGCCCAGCCTCAGCCTTACAAAGATACGCCACAGGTGCCCAGCGAGACAACTGGATTCCAGTTCTTCATGCCTTGGACTGGACATATCACCACCTTTCAGCCTCCCCCCTCTTTATGATCTGGAAGAAAGACCTCTGGGCTGAGGTGAAGAAAGACCTTTGGGTTGAGATGGAGGAAGCCCTTGCACCACCTGGCCATGTCCTGGGGAATATTCCCATCTTGTAACCACACAACTGGGCGATTTACCCTTTCTTGAGTAGACTTCCTTCCAGCTTGACCCGTGTTGAAGGAGGGCAGCAGGCCAAGAAACTTGATGGACTTGGCACGGTGTAAGCAAAATCAGAACCAAATCCATTGTAATTACCATGGGTCAATAGCAGCATTAATTAAGTCAAAGTCAAGTCAACGTTGTTCCACAGCCAATAGACCAACGTTCTCCTAAACATATTTAGGTTTCTTCCAGTCCAGTGATGCATTTTGAGGAAGGATGTCCTCTTTTCTATTTATTTCTGGTTTCCACAGCATCAGTCTAATCTACAGCGACAGCACGTTATGATTGTTTGCAAATAATGAAACGCAGCTTTATGAGTTTTATTTGTGCAATAAGTCTTATTTGTGCAGGCTGAGTTATGCTGAATACGTGGCAAGGTTTTTTTTTCCCCAGAAGACAAAATTAAAGCTTTGTCAGATGAGGAGCTTTAATTAATTTCTCTCCCTCTGCCTGATACTGAAAGAAATTGTCAGCGGTGAGCGATTAAATAGATTGAAGAAGCAACATCATCATTCAGCAGTAAAAAAAAGGCACACTATTAATTGTTAAATACCAACTGTGGAAGGTTTTATGCTCATCTCAATAACCATTCTTCGCAGGCTTCGAGACCAAATATTTTCCATGATGCACCTTTGCTTACTGCAGTGGAAGGAGCATAAACCAGAGACATCGGATCGGGTTTTTGCGCTATCTTTGGTGACTCTGATGCTGCCAAAATGCAGAGGGGTTGTTTTTTGAGGCTGTTGCACGGAAAAGAGTATTTATGGAGAAAAATAATGGAGAAAAGTCTTTGCAGGGTATCACATTCCAGTGTTGTAATTCCTGGTTTTCCCTTTGTAATCTTTACTTATGGGAGAAGAACCTAAAACTCAGTTCAGAGAGAGGTTTCTGCTGCGTTTCACGGGGAGCTTGGTTTTCTCTTCTATCCCCCTGCTTAAACTGGCAGAAAATCACAATTCTGTTGGGTTTTTTTCAGACGAATATTTTTGGTCAACTCCATTGCTTTGGCAGCCTCTGGGATGCTCAAATACAATCCAACCTGTCCTACATTGTCATCTCTTTAAGCTGGGCTTGGGTGCTGCTCTTTTTTTCTTCATATGCTACAGCACCTTTTAAAGCTAGTCCAGCATTCAGGGAGCCTCCGTGATTTGGTCGGGGAATTTCTGTTTTCAGTGTCTTAGTATATCAATATTAAGTGGAAATCCAATTGCTGACAGGCTCTGGCAGAACAGATTTGTTGTCATATCTGCTCGAAATTGCAAAGATATATTGCGAATGTTTGATGTTGGCTTTTCTCCGGCTTCTCTACAATAGAGCCCTGCAATGAATAGTAATCCTGTCTTATTTTAAAGATGAAAGCACTGGGTGTCTGCAGCCTAAAAAAAGAAATGAAGGACTGGACTTGGAGAAACAAGTTGTTCTTTAATAGGATTCAATAAAGAGTGATATTTTTCTCCGTAGCAGCGATGTTATAAATGTTGTCAATAAAAATGTTTTACACGGGCAAAATGGCTGAGCAGTAGAAATTCTCTTCTGAGACAGGCTGAACGGAACCCAGACAACTCTGAAGCTCAAAGCACCCCACAATTAGTATATCTCCATGAGTTTTCTTCACCGCCACGCCTCCGTCACCCCTGGAAGTGCAGCCGGTGTGCTTCTAAATCCCCTTGGGGAATGATGCCCAGCTGATGGGTAGACATGGGGGGGTCTGTGCCACTGGGGACATCTGGGGGTGTCAGGGACATCAATGTGAAGCTGGCAGAGCTCATGGATCAAGGTGCAGAAGCCCACGCTGCTCCAGGGCAGCAGGTTCTCCAAAGACAGCTCCTAAACATGGTTATTTCTCATTCCTCTATAGATATTTCATTGTTTTTTCTCATTTATTTTTTTCCAAACCACTCATTTAATCTTTTTTTCTCCTTCTTGCCTTTTAGCTGTGGTCAGTGCCATTCCAGTGCCAACGCTAGAAAGTGCCCAGTACCCCGGGATCCTGCCGTCCCCGACCTGTGGATACCCACACCCGCAGTTCACCCTTCGGTCGGTGCCATTCCCCACCCTCTCCGTGGACAGGACCTTTGGAGTGGCAAGAAGTCAGTACAGTGTTTTTCTTCTGCTCTTTGTTAGCTTGGAAATAAGTTGCTTTCATTGGGATATATAAAATCTAGTCAAGGCAAATGATGCTGCCATGCTTCTTGAGATCTAGGACGTGAGCTCGCAGCCCAGGAGGTCAGGCACGGCCTGGGCTGCATCAAAACAAGCGTGTCCAGCAGGTCAGGAGAGGAGGGGTTGGACTAGATGACTTCTAAAGGTCCCTTCCAACCCAAAACATTCTATAATTCCATCATCTGCAGTCCGTCTGTGGAAGTGCAGGAGGTTCTGCTGATGCCTCAGGGGTGCAGGCACTCAGCCTCTCCAAACCTTACGGGAGTGGTGGCTGGGACACAATTGCTGAGGGATACGGGGCACACAACCCCCAAAAGCAACACATCCCTGGTGCATTCAGCTTCTGCCTGAAGCAGCTGCTGGATTTACACATGTAGGAGTCTGGAGATGAGTTTTGCAATGATAGGAGCATCTTTACAGTCCTGTTGGATCCAACAGCTGCTCCTGGGGGAAGGTCTGTATGGAAAGGTGTGGGTTTGCCCAAGGCTTTCAGGTGCATCAGGCTTGAGAGTTGAGCAGAAGATGGTTAATAGACAAAAGTTTTCTGCAAGATTCTTGACTACAAACCAGCTTTAATGATACCAAAGACCTAATGGGCCTTGAAAAACCTCAAGCAGTGAAGATTTTAGCTAATTTGGGCAATTTCCCATTAAACAATTCAAAAGCAGCGGACAGGGATAACGACTAATTGAGATTTGGGTCATCAGGATGTTTTGAAAATTAGGGAAGTCCATCCCAACGTGCAGTGACAACCTGAGATAGCCGTTGTGCTCTCTGGCAAAGGCTGTCAACTACCAAAGCTCCCAGATCATACAAAACACCTCCCAATAAAATACTGTCTTCCATCTCCGTGCCTTAACCGCCACGACAACAGAGGAGGACGACGTCAGCCCATCTGGAAGAGTGGCCAACCTCCAGCACATCCAACTGGAAAGCAGCTGCTTTGTTCATGGCTCACCCAGCACCTCGCTGCAGCAGAGAATGGGGGTTGATCAATGAAAGAACTTTTAATGCTTTGAGTTTATTTATGGGTTTGGCCGTTTCCTTAACACGATCACGCGGTCGAGAGCAACTCGCGGTCAAAGAGGCCGTAGAGTCTTTTGAGCAGTGCCTGTTGGGACAGGACAAGAGGTGATGGTTTGAAACTAAGAGAGGGGTGACGGAGATGAGAGAGAAGGAAGAATTCGTTTTTACCATGGAGGTTACAGCCGTGCTTGTAAAAGAAATACCCAGCAATAATTCCTCAGAGCCAGAGCCTACGTGCATGACCAAGCACCCTATTGATCAAGACATAACAACCCCTGAATAAATCATGCGCCGTTGCCATTAGCCGGGGTGTTGCTGGGCGTCCTGACGCACGGACGATGCTTGAACACCTCCTTTCTGTGCCTGAGGGCCTTTTTTCATTGACCCGAAGATTCGAGTGCCTGCATCTTGTCTTCAGGACAAATGTTCTACTCGAGAGGAAACTCAACAAAAAAAAAATTGGAAAGGAGAGGCAGGTCCCAGCTGGAGCTTGACTAATAAGCTGTCTTGCCTGCTGGTGACACCTCTATAAAATACAATTGCTAAATAACAGGTTTTTCCAGACAGAAAACATCTCTGTAGCTATGATAAAGTGACTGCAGTCTGGTCAGCAATCCTTCCCACGGCTTGTCTTCTCCTCCAGGCATCTCCGAAGCTCTGTTGCACAATTTTATCAAGCGTGATATAGGAGAAGATGGTGACATGCTTAGGTTGCCATGTGTTACAGAAGGATTTTCACCAAGGATTTGCTCCAGAAAGCTTTGTCACCTCAGATGTGTACCTGTGTGAGACCCCTATATTACAGCTTGGACAGGGTGAAGAAGAGCCCCATGCCCATGGTAGCCTTGAGCAGCAATACATTGTGACACCTTCTTGAACGTGTGGGCAGCGAGTAGGGGTGGAACGAGCTGAACTATCACTCCTGCTCTACCCTGTTACAAATAACCTCAGTATCTCTGACCACCTCAAGGAGAATTTTAGTCCTCAGAGAAGAAAAGGGGAACCATAGAAACAAGCAATAGGCTGCGGAAATGAGGAGGAGTCCTCATTTCCATTTCTCAAAGTTGTTTTGCCACGTCGTAGGCTGTAATTGCCTACCTACCTTGACATTAATTAATATAAGATGCCTTGAGATTTGACTTGGCTGGGTAATCGCGTGTTATTCGCGTGAGTTCTGGTTGTTGGAGCATCCTGGGTCCCAATATAATCACTAGTTCTGATAGAGATGTGTCAGGAAGGTTGTTTTCTTCAGTAAAAGGCTGAGCTTTCCCTAGATTTCCCTGCCACAAGCTGCATGATGAACCGTTGTGCTGTGAGCCATCTTGGCTGGTGTAGATACCATGGGGACACTGGGCAACACCACTGTGCTCAAACTAAATGAGTTCCTGTTGTGCTCAGGCTCTTCACTAACCACTTTGCTTCCTTCCACTGTTCTGCTGGCAAATAACATCAGGCCTGGTGGGTCCTCACAGTAAGAGAACCTTCTCCAGTCCTGCTGCTCAGGATGGTAGAGCAGGAGCTTAGCACTTGTGATGGAAGGTTTGGAAAAGAGGTTGAGAGATGGTGTTTCTGATTCATTTCACTTACTCTTCTCCTGGAATAGGAACACGATGGAAGTCATAGAATCACAGACTAGTTTGGGTTGGAAGGGACCTTTTAAGATCATCTTGACCAACCCCTCTGCAGCAGGCAGGGTCATCTGCAGCTAGAGCAGGACATGGAACCTTCAGACCTCTGAAGAATTGATTTGGAATAGAGACTAATAAACCAGCAACCTACTGCTTGGGCACACCTAAGCATTACAGGTGTCTGAAGGGACATCAATATTGGAGATGGGTTATATGGAAATTACTTAAGTCCTTTCTTTTGTCCCCAGCTTTTCTCTGCTATGACCAGAACGGAACCGTCACGCTGAACATGAGTTTCAGTAGTCGTAGCTTGTTTCAGTCTCCACACGATGTATTTATGTGTTTATTGGTTTTTAATATTTAAAAGCACGTGGAGAGGAAAGAGAGAGAAGGAGATAAAAGTACCATGTTTGGTTATTGGATGTTTTTAAAAGGAAGGTGTTTTAAGCTTCACATGGCACGTGACCCCTCCGAGGCACATTTGGGTTTTAATTCACCCGCCGATAACTTTTGATGGAGCTGTTCACACATGTTCTGCACCTTCTTGGAGGGTGGAGGCTAATCCTGACCCTCCACCTGAGAACAATCATAAAAGCAGCAAATGGCACTTGAAGGTCCTTTCCAATCTTCATGATTCTATAATTAAAATAATCCTTTGCTTTTCCTTTCTTTGTTGTTTGGACCCTTCTCTTACAGCTGTTACCGAAGGGCCAGCACCTCAGCAGCCAGCCTTGCTCCAGCAGACACAACCTGAGCACTCCAGCACCGAGGACGCCCCCAGCAGAACCATCCCCACCGCCTGCGTCCGCCCCACGCACCCGCTCCGCAGCTTTGCCAACCCTTTGCTACCTCCACCCATGAGTGCAATAGAACCCAAAGTCCCTTACACGCCACTTCTGTCTCAAACAGGTAAGAGTGACGGGGTGGGGGAAGGTCTCCCCACTCATCCGAGCCACCAGCAGCTTTGGGTTGGTGAGAGAACAGAGAGCACGAGGCTGTCCCGTGCCTTGAAGCCGTATCTGTGAGTGCTGGCAGAACAAAAAGGGGATAATACACCATTTTATGAGAATAATCCGGTATTTCATTCTGGCATAAAAATTCAGGACGAGGCAATAGCTTAAAATCAAGAGTTAGCAAGTAAGTGATAAAAAATGAATTCAATGAGATGCCAAATTAATCACTCGGTCTTGTTTCCAGTCTCCTGTTATGCTACAGTAACTTGAACTGGTGCCAAGTGCTCAACTCTTCTTTCAAGGCTTGCTTTTTGGATAATGAAAAGAGTATTTATGTATGCGGGGAAAGAACTGATGGCAATCCACTCCAGGGTGCAGACTACTTCAAAATGAAATAGCAGGAGTGCAAGGAACAGGGAGAAAATAATTATTATATATATTAAAAAAAAAAAAAAAGGCTTTAGGGTAGTGCCACTATCAACAGCTCCCTGACAGGAGGTTGGAGCCAGGTCAGGTTGGGCTCTTCTCCAGGGAACAATTGACAGCATAAGAGGAAGCAGCCTTAAGTTGCACCAGGGGAGGTTTAGGTTGGAGCTGGGGAACAATTTCTTCCCCTTAAGGGGTGTCCAGGGCTGTCCCAGGCTGCCCAGGGCAGGGGGGGAGTCCCAGTGACCCCTGGAGGGGTTTCCAAGCCCCCCGTGGAGCTGTGGTGCTGAGGGCCAGGGGTCAGTGGTGCCCTGGCAGTGCTGGGGGAACAGTTGGACATGATGAGGACATTTGGGTGGTGTATCTGGTATCTGCTTTGTTGGTAAACTGGGCCCAGTGCTGGAGCTGTTCTTCCCATGAGCTGTAGAATTCACGGAGCACCGTTTACCTTGGTAACTTTTAACTACAGGAGGAAAGAAAAAAAAGTTTTTGCAGACTAATATCTCATTTTAACTGGTTGCCTTACTTCTTTAGCCTGGATAATCTCCACTTTGGCTCAGATTTCAGCTTTACTCTTGTCCATCCTAACTCTGCTTTCCCAGCCCAGCTTCCTTGCCACGCAGCACGTGTCAGGTCGATGTTTGCAGCGAGCAAACCACCGAAACATCGCCATGGCTTTATGGGCAGCACCTGCTCTCCATCAGCAAGTAATCCACTTTCTGACAGCAGACAGAAGTAGATAAATCCTTATTTATTGGAGAACCACTTTTACCAAATAGTGCTGCTGAATTATCTTTTTTTTTTCAATATATATAACAGAATCCATTCATCTTTATGTAGTCCTGCATTTGACTTCATGAGCATCCAATTCTACTTGTCTTACTCCAGTGAGTTAATCCAGGTTACCTCAAATGGACTATTTGTTCTGGAAGGCAATCAGAGTTTACAGTTTAATCATTATAATTGGGAGGCATGGTGAAGAGAGAAGGGAAAGTCAGGGCATGTTACTTATTGTTATAAAGAGTCCCCTCATCCAGAAAAATGAAATTACCTTTTTTATGTTGTTTGAAGGAAATAATCTCACTTAAGCAGGTGCAACCTTTCCTGCAAACACTGCTTAGAATTTTCTTAGCGGGCATAACGAAGAACTGGAAGTTTATGGTGATGATTTGCCATAAAGCAATGGAAAGAACTAAAGAAAACCCTAAAGCAATGAAAAAAAAAAATCAATACATCTATTTTTCTGGACTGGCACATAGGCAAAAACAGGTTGCTGGGGTATCTGTGGAGTTCAAACTATTGTAGTTGCTGTTAGACTGGGACAGCTGGTTTTACTCTTTAAAATTGGGTATATTCTGGCTATTTTGAGGTGTTGGGGGCTGTTTATTTCTCTTCGGGTGTGGTTTCTCTGGTTTTTCTTCAAGTGTACTTGACTGATGTTGTCTCCTGTACCAGTTGGGTGTAGAAAGGTTTCCTTCATCAGCATGACTTTTGATTTATGTCTCCTGGCAGGGCTGTGGTGCCAAACCCATCCTGGTCCTGCACGTGATCCCTCACAACAAGGTTGCCCTTCCACTGCCTGCTTCTGAATCCCACTCTTCTGGAACCCAAATCTCGCTTCATTTCATCAGCAATTCCAAGGATTTCATATCGCCCGTGATCTCTCTCTCTCTTTCTATCATAGGCACACATGAAAGGGAAATGTGGAAGACATTTGTGACTTTACAGAGCTCGTGATCTTGAGCAACCCTCCTAGAAAAGATGAGTGACACATCTCTGCAGAGTTGCTCCTCTCTAGACACCCCCCTGGCAGAGCAGGGGTGGCCAAGCTCTCTGCTGAGACAATTCCCTCGTGGACCACATCTGCTAATGATACCCCCCTTAGGGACATTTCAGGTTTAAAAGGCTCTTAGCAAATTCCCACGTTGGAATCACTCTTACTTTCCTTAACCTGATAGAATTAATTAATCTTTCATTACCTTTCTCTTAAACTCGAGGCATTTTTAACATATCCTTTGTGATAATGTAATGGGGCAATAAGTGATGGGCTCGTCACCACTTCAGCCAATTAAACAACTTTGCTGTCCAATTATTTAATTTCACATCAATCAGGTGTCTTAAACATAACTCAGAAGAATAGCAGAAGTAACTCATGGCATGATCCTGCAGAAGTCAACAGCAGAGATTGATCCAGAGATTTCCAGCGAAGGCAGGCACCTCATCATCTGAAAGGTCTTCTCCAACCTAAAAAAATTCTGTGCTTTTAACCTGAAGCCCAGTGGTGATTTCCCTTGAAGTTGCTTTGCTGCTGGTTTCTAATCTCTCCTCCCTCCACCCCTATGAGTTTTCTGTCATGAAAATGCCAGGCAGTGGTGTCCTCTAGTCCTCAACCAGCTTCACCGCCTTCCCCACAGCCAACTGCAGGCTGAAGCTCTGGATTGATTGGGATATTTAGATGATAGTGTTGGTGCTGATGATAAAACACTGGCCCTCTACTAGTAAAATTAATTTTGGGGTCTTGCCCAGAGGATAGATGAGCACAGGGCTTTTTCTTGGCTTTGATTGACCTGATGCTAAAAGGAGGGATGTCCTCTCCTATTTTATCTCTGAAGTGGCATTAGAATGAGCTGCTCAACTCATATGGTTCATAAAAAAGACATCCAGAGATCATCATTATTCACTCCTGGGGGCATTTTGCCGCAAGGATAGGAATAAATATTTAAAAGGCTGTGCTCCTGGTTTTGGGTCATGACATCAGCCTAATCCAGAGCTAAATCTGCCATTTTTTATCTTTTTTTTTCCCCTTTTTGTTAACTTGAGCCCCATAAATCTGAACACCTCCCATTAAGCCCTTCCCATTGATATTTCACAGGCGATCTCACCTTTTCATCGCTGCTTTGTGATCGAGCACTTGAGGTTCCTAATACTTATTCTGAAGGCGTGAGAATCCCTCCCCGCTATTTCCCATCCCCTCTCGCTCCTCTTTGCAAATCACAGGCATAGGAACAGAACTGATTTGACTTTAGTTCCCTTTCAGGTTAAATAGAAAGTGGTTGATGGAGTGTCAAGCTTATTGCGTTATAGATCTGATATAAATTTCACAAATGGACAGGAAAGATTTGTAGGTAGTTATTTATTTATTTTTTTACCCCTCGCAAATGAAAAGTCTTTTTAGGTCTTGATGATCAGCTGCACTTTAAATGAACCTGCACGAGGAGGTCGTTTTTCTTCTGCAGAAGCAAGCGTGAGGTGATAGAAAATACTGCCGGGTTTTATGTTCTGTCACAGTTCTCAAACTTCAGCCTTTTTCAGGCTCCTTTATCTTTTGTGAGGCTGTAAAAATGCTGCGTTGGTTTGTTGGGTTTTGGTTGTTGGTTGGGGTTTTTTTGATTGCTGCTCCCCCCTAAAAGTGTAGTTGGAAATCCAAATCGTTGTCTTCTCGGACTGCCCAGAATCACTCGGTGATACCCAAGAGCTAAAATCCACTTTACTGTAGAGCAAAATTGAGTTTGATTTTCCTTTCTCCTTCACTCTAAGCTATGCCCCTAACTGTCTGCGAGCAGAGGAAGGGTTGCACTGCAGATGAACCTCTCAAGATTTATTTCTTTACCTTTTTGGAGGAAAAAAGTAAAAAAACCCTCATCTTTTCAGCAGCTGGGGAGTAAAAGCAAAGAGCGAGGGGAAGGAATCTGGCAGCAAACAGCCCCAGCAGCTGGACTGGATGGCCTTTAAAGGTCCCTTCCAAGCCAAAGCATTCGATGATGCTCTGGCATTACCTGGACATCAGTACAAATCCTGCCCGTATCCAGGCTGATCCCCACGCTGTTTTCATTACCAAATGGGGTAAGAAAATGAGCTCCCTGCGGTGGTTTTTTTTCTGCTGCCTTTTGTTTTCATTTCTTTGGGTTTTTTTTTTCTGTATCATAAGAAAAGCACCAAAACCCCCCAAGATTTGCAAAGCCAGTATTAAAACCACCAGCTGTCAAATAAATAAGGGATGAAATCAAGAGGAAAAAAAGGGTATATGGGTTTTAAGCAGTGACTCCAGTGTCGTAACAATCTCAAGTAACAAGGGTTTGGGGCCACAGGAGATGCTGGAACGACAGTGATCCTTGGCAAAGTGAATATAGAAAAAACAGAGCAAAATTTTTCAGTCATCTTGATAATAGACTGCTCCTCACAGCAGTAAAATCGCCGTTCCACACGGCTCTTGAATGTCAGATCTCAGGTGGAGTGTTTAGAGATGGAGATGCAAAGAATAAAACTTTGGGCTGCAAATTTTGAAGCTGTGAACTTAGAACCTTCTGGTGCTCGAGTTAGGCATTTAATTGCTCTCCTTGTTTTAGAGTATTTAGTCCCCTCTCGTGCCAAGTGGGGAGTTAATCGGTGAGGGTATTTATTCTGAACAATCAATTAGCTCTTAATTAATTAGCTATGCAACGAAATGCTGGATTTTTTTTCTTTTTTTTGGAAGCTTACCACTCACCATAAAAAAATCCCAATGCCAATGAACAAATCCCAGTGCCAATAAAAAAATCCCAGAGCCAATATAAAACCCAAATGAAAACCTGTTGCTTGGAATTAGAATTTGAATTAGAATTAGAATTTAAATTGGAATAGGAATTGGAATAATTGGAATTGGATTTAGAATTTGAATTAAAATTGGAATTTGAATTTAAAATTTAAATTAGAATTGGAATTGGATTTAGGATTGGAATTGGACTTAAAATTGGAATTGGAATTTAATTTTAAATTAGAATTGGAATTGGAATAATTGGAATCGGACTTAGAATTAGACTTAAAATTTGAATTTGAATTTAAAATTTAAATTGGAATTGGATGTAAAATTGGAATTGGAATTTAATTTTAAATTAGAATTGGAATTGGACTTGGAATTGGAATTTAAATTAGAATTGGAATTGGAATTTAATTTTAAATTAGAATTGGAATTGGACTTGGACTAAGAATTGGAATTGGAATTTAAATTAGAATTGGAATTGACCTGGAAATAGCAGTGCATACGGAGAACATTCTCAGCTTCGTTTTCATTACGACCATCAGGGTTCACCTCTTGCATTTGGGAGCTAAAGGGCAAAAAGATGCACAAACCCAACTTACTCATCAGCATTATGGCTTCTGATTAACAATATCCAGGAGGGAGCAGGAAAGAGGCTCTTTAAGGCCAATTACTACCATTAATGAGTTACATCCGAGCAACACGATTTCTGCCGCGGGATTTAGCGGATTACAGTCGGCGACGCGCTCCACAGTTCACGTGAGCTCTTTGCTCCTACCACCACCAAATATTTACTTCTCCACCCGCCCGTGAAAAGCCAACAAGTCACTTGGATTAACAATGATTAAAGAAGCCTGTTTGGGTCCGTTACGTGCAGAATAAACGGCACGGATGCAGTTTTTGGCAGTGGCTGTAGCTCGGTATTTAACCTTCACCTCACGGTGATAGCCCAGGACACAATCCTGATTCTCTAGGAGAGGAATCAGGGACATCTGATTTTGTCTTTAAGAAATTGGAAATGTTGCCTTTGTTTTTTAAGACTGATTCTTTGGGGATCTCTGTATCTTCTGCTCCTCTGAGATCCAGGGAAGTGTGAAGGCTCAGCTGTTGAAGAATTCTTTTAGCTATTAAGGTGGCAGTGAGGGTATCTTCGTGGTGATCTCTTTCAGCTTATTATTGAGCTTCCATAGCTCCAGCTAAAAGGAAGTTCTCTGCTATTCTCAACCTTCCAGAGAAGGTGTTTGGGAGTCTTTCCCTCTCTGCCCTCCCCCTGGTCTTGCAGCTCTTCACTGGAACTGGCTTTTGCTGAACCTGCTGTCGGCAGCTCCATTTCGGGGAGGGATTTTGGTCTCTCTTCTGCTCCGCTGTGTTTTCTCTGCTTTAAACTAATTAAAAATGGAAACACAGGAAAATGAATCTGCAGCTCTTGTCTCCTGGCTGCTGGCTGGGGCTGTGCAAGGTATCGAGAGCTGTCGTGATGGGGATGGTTTGGGGAGCGAGAGCCGCGGCTGCTCCAGCTGCAGCAGCCTCAGCCTTGCTACCCTGGGGTTTTTTGGGCTCAGGAGCGTTGCTTTCGGGAGATGTCAATGAGCTACAAGAAAAAAAATAAGGGATTTGGGTGGGAATCTGGTGAGGAAGAAAACAAATGGGTGGTTAAAACTTCAGGTTCACGGCAAGACGCTTTGGGTTTGGGTTTCTGAGCCGAGACGTGGCTTTTGGAGCAAGCTTTTGTCCATCCCATGTGGGTGGAGACATCTCCCAAGCTCCTGGTCTCTACATCTCAGCTCCAGAGCCACGGGTGTGTCCTCCTCCAAACCTGCCCCTTCCTCTATGCACGTTTTATGGCTGGTGTGTCTCAAAGTAAGTAAGGAGGATCAGCTACTAAAATGTTGGCTGTTGTTATTATGATTATTATGGTACACATTTTCTTAACAGAACTTGCTGAAGGTCGTAGTGGAGGAAATGCAGAGAAAAAAACCAGCTATTTATTGATGATCCGTCCTCTCAATTTCAATGGGAGTCAAATAAGTGGAATAAAAATCGTACCCAAGTCCCATGGGAGTTGGAAACTTGCCCTGTGAGACTCCAGAGTGATCCCTGGTGCCAGAGGGTATCTGCTGCTGCCTGGTGGGGATGCCTAGGGGGAAAGAAGGCTCTGGGGAGACCTTCTGGTGGCCTTTCAGTACTTCGAAGTCTTAGCAAAAACCTGGGGACAGAGTTTTGATCTGTTCCTGTCGTGCCAGGCCAAGGGGGGATGGTTTGGAAGTGGCAGAGGGAGCTTGAGCCTGGAGAGCAGGAGAAATTGTTGGTGCTGA
>JANHFX010007974.1:0-28669 GCA_027560015.1 Chloroceryle amazona
CGTCGGCGTTGCCGTGGGGCAGGGGGAGAGTGGCACCCTCGGGCTGGCCACGTGTGCTGAAGATGGATAACCCACCGCCACCTCTACGTTCTTCCCCTGAGAACACCTCCTCTGTTACCTCACTTAACTGCGCTTTTACATCTGTATTTTAACGCCTATCTGCAAATATCTGCTTTGTCCCACTGGCTTTTAATTAACTCATCCCCGCTGCTGTTTCTTATTATGCTTTATTAATTAACAGACTGTGCAGTATACCGAGGATGTTGGTATCTGAGAGGCTGGGAAAGATGAAAGTGTTTATCCCTGAGAAACAAAATAACCAAGGCAAAAGTTCTGGTTTTATCTGCCAGCAACGACAAGCAGAATGTCATTGGAGATGAGATATTTTAAATGATTCTCTTTTTTTTTACCTAACACAAGCTATATAGCTAAGGTGGGAGCTGTGCTAGGTGTGAGCGTGTCTTTTCCATGGCCCTGTTTATCCCCAATATTGCACTGATGTCATTGGTGCCACGTTAGCTGGGTAGCAGCCCGGTTCACAGACATCTGCTTGGAACAGGAGTCTTCAATGGCTTGGGCTGCTCCATTCCCCATGGCGATGGGCGTTTGAACGAGCGAGGATTTCCTCAAACAGTCTTTGCCTTGCCAGTATCTCAACTTCTTTGCTCTTCCTATTCCAGAGAAGTTGTTTTGGTGGCAGCGTTTTCCCTCAACGTCCTTCAACTGGCAAAATTAAAAAGAATCTCAGCTCTTCACTGCGATAAAGTTTGTCTCACACGCTGTGAACATCTCTTGCCTTCCTGCCTGTTGGACTCTTACTTTTTGAAGCAGTTTAAGCTTATAGAATCATAGAATGTTCTAGGCTGGAAGGGACCTCTGGAGATCATCTGGTCCAACCTCCCTACACAAGCAGGGACATCTCTGCCTAGGGCAGGTTGCTCAGAGCCCCATCAAGCCTAAGCATGTTCAAGTTAGTTGGTTTTTTGGGGGGTGTCATTTGCTTTGTTGATGGTTTGGGTTTTTTAATCCCTCTACTGGCTGATTTAATTGTTGGTTTTGCTTTCCTGCGATACGGGTTTTGCCCATCCGTGACCCTGCCCAGGCTTTCAGTTTGTGCTCTGGGCAAAAAAAATAATGCTATGAATCCCTTGAATCTTGAGCTCTATGAATCCCTTCTATGAATCTTGACATGAAGATTAAGTGCTCTGTAAGTGCAGCGATCTGATGGGAGAGTTCCTCTTCCTCCCGGGCTCTCCTTCCAGCTGTATTTCCTCTCCTCTGACTCAGTCCTTTCCTTCCTTCTTCCACAGGTGGGCTCTGCATTGCTCAGTCGCTGAAAATCCCCCAGGACCGCAAGGACAAGACCATCGACTTCGATAAAATTATCAAGCAGCTCCTAGAAACTCCCAATGCCAGGGCCATCGTTATTTTTGCCAATGATGAGGACATAAAGTAAGGATGACTGCGGGCATTAATTCCTTTATACTTGATTTGCCATGCAGAAAAGAGAAAGCAAGTGAGAATATGAATGGTGACGTGGAAATGTCTGTTGGTAAGAGCAACGTGGGGACGTGGAAGGCAGGAACAGGCGTGGGGGTGCTGCCGGTGGTGCCCTGCCTCGCGTGGTGCCCCGGACTGCATGGCAGTACCGCTGGGATGGGAACGTTGATCAAGGTCTGGAAGCTTTTCCTGGCATAGGGTTCATGAGAAGGCAGCCCTGTCCTTCCCTCTCAAAGAGGCAGTAAGAAGATGCCCCTCTCTCCAAGCTCTTCCCACTATGTATTATTCATTAGTTCAGAGTCTGCTTTATGGCAACTGATAAAATGGCTTTGGACGCTGAAGGTTAAACCACATAAGGTGCTCGAGGCTTGACCACGTACCACTGGCTCATAAAATAATAGAAAGTGTATTTTTAAAGTGTGAATCTCATTTCTCACTTTGCCTGTGTTACATCTTCCCTCCCCAGAATTTTAAATTAGCTTAAAATGTTGATGGCTTTGTCAGCTGCTGAGAGGCTCAGTTGTGCACAAGTTCAGAGGAAGGTTCAGTAAAGCCAACGGCAAAACTTTTAGTGGAATCAAGATTTTGGGCTTGGGATACAGGGGGAATTAAAAGAAAAGGTTTGGTCTGTGCTGTGTGGATGGGGATGTGGTGTGCTGCGGAGTTCCTGAGCTGCTGGTGACAGGAAAATGCTGTTTCTGCTCATTGTGCAGTTGCCCCAGACACTTCTTCCCCAGCCTTTCTATGTTTAAATGGAATTAATTTGAGAACACAATCTCCTTTTCGGCAGGCAAATCCTGGCGGCCGCTAAGAGGGCGGATCAGGTTGGCCACTTCCTCTGGGTGGGCTCGGACACGTGGGGCTCCAAGGTGAGCCCGTTGCTTCAGCAGGAGGATGTTGCAGAGGGGGCCATCACCATCCTGCCCAAGAGAGCGACCATAGAGGGTAAGAGCTCTTCACCTTGACTTTCTTCTGCTTCCCGAAACGCTGGTGGTACCAAAGTGCTTGCCCATCGTTTTTATTCCGATGTGTTTCATGGACCGACGTGTAGAGACGCGGTAAGATACAAAGAGTATAAAGTACATCGAGCCTTCATCTCCTGAAATTTTCCCAAATGTCCACGTTGCGCACCTGAAAAGTGTACATTATTTCCACAGATGAGAAGCTGCCACCAGTTATTTATTAAAGGTACGACTTCAGAGCTTATATTAAGCTGTGGTGATATGACAGGGCCCTTATCACTTAATAGAAAGGAAAGCAAAATGATCTTAACATATCCTATATAGACACAGGAAGAGAAAATCTTCTGCAATTTACGTAGCATCTCCGAAGCAGCGGGTAAGTTTCCTGCTGAAGAAGTGAAAATTCATTTTTAAATCGGCAGTTTCCATTTAAACTTAGCTTAACTTTTATTTCACTCAGGCCAAGCACTATATTTAATTACACCTATTCCTGGTGGGCTTCACAAAGATGAGTTCTTACACCTATGCAGCTGTACATGAAAATTAGGGGGCACTTTTTTTTCCCTCAATATTTCTTCTGTTTTTCCCTGAAGTGTTTGTTGCTATCACTTTTGCCTGTACAGATGCTTAACGATCCAAAAGGCTTCCTCTGGGCAAGCCAAACTCGCCAGTTAGAGTCCCTGTTCTCGATGATATGGAAGGAGGAGATCTTTATGAGGGATCCCCATGGCAGACCCTGCCCAACACCAAGCCCGTGCCAGCTGAGGACTTTGTTTTCCCTACTCAGCGTTGGGCAGGGTCTCCAAAGAATCCTTCAACGTGTTGCCCACAGGAAAATAGGTTCTGGTGTCTTCACTCCCAGGAAAACCAAATATTTGCATTCATTTTTACTGTTTCTACACCTCATTAGTTATTCTCCTCAAGAATATAATATGCTTCCTCCTTTTACATTTTTTTAAACCCCGGAGGCATTTTCACATGTTGTTTCTCCAAAAATACGTAGACAAATGAAGTGTTTGGTTTCTGAAAACCAGGATGTTTTAATAATCTTTTCCCACTGCGTTTATTCATCCCTGAGGGCTTCTGACACAGAAACAAAATGTCTGCCGGCAGCACGGAAAGAAGAACTTTTCTGAGTTTGTTTACTTTCAAATATTTTCCTTCTGGATTGCACACTCTGGACGTAATGGGAAAGAGGAGGTTGGCTTTTTGACACAGTAAGTGAGCAGAACAGAGCAGAAGTGTTCAGGTGTAGGAAGTCAGTTTAACAGCAGTTAGAAATATCAACAGCTTTAACATTTCTGCAAAAAAAAATATGTCCACTGAGCCTGCAGATATCTTCTAATTCAGTGAACCTAGGAGACTGTTGCCTAGAAGGTGGCCAGTTGCATTTTGCGCTCGCGGTCCCGTAGACCGCGTGATGACTTGTTTGTGATGCTTAACTGCCTTTTTCCCTGGGTCTGTAATGGTGTTCATTCCTGCGGAGCAGCTGCCGTACAGCACATCCCTGGTTTGAGGTCTGTGCATTGCACGTTGCTTTCCAGAAAGGGAAACCAAACCACCCAGCCAGAAGTAGGAACCGTGCTGGGGGGGTGAGAGGAGAGGCAGAGCGAAGCGTCCCGGTGTAGCAGTTGTACCATCAACAGCAAATGTTTCCTGGCTGCTCTGCGACCGCTCGGGAAGGTTCAGGCTGGTTCTTACCTTTTTCAATCCCATCCATCCATCCCTAATTGCCATCTGTACCTGCCATCTGCTTAGGCCTGTTAGGAGGAGGAGGGAAGGGATGGTTAAGAGCGCAGAGCAAATTCCCATTCTGCCGAAGCACTTTTCCAGAACCCAACATTTTCCCTTGCAGACTTTTTCATCCACTGCGAGAAAACATCCAGTGAAATCTGTTGCTTACAGAAGTAAATAATCCTTAGGTATTAACATTTTGTTGCTTAGGGAGGCTGTTATCCGTATGGATTGCCTGCCTTTCTTGCATTCCGACTGCTGCGTGTTGTTTTGTCTTTCTGCTGTTGTAGTAATTTCATTTGGCTATGACTCCGAGAGAACTGGAAACAGACATTTTTAATGTTATTCTTTTATCATCCACCAATGAACATCTGCTTCCTAAAATCCAGTAATGCATTTCTTTTGATGAAGGCATAGAATAAATGAAATAAGAAGCCTTGATTTTCCCTATAAATCAATGGAAACAAACTAAATTAACAGCATGGAACTCAATTTGCCCCAAAGGACCGTGTCCTGAGCAGCGTCCCAGCCTCACCGTCTGCGTTCCGCGCGGTGCCAGTCGCCTGCCCCTGCGGCTCTCGGGCTCTGGGGCAAGGCAGCAGGTAAACACCCCCTTAATTCCCCCCCGGATTCGGGAAGAACTTTATTAATCATGAATGAGGGGGTTCCCCCTTAGTTTACTCCTCAAGGGCATCCTATTTTTTATTTTTCTCCCTCCTTCCATCACTGCGTTCGATAGGATTTGTAGTGTGTTAGAAAAGGATTCCTAATGTTTCCACTGGAAAGAGAGAGCAGTGCAGCTCCCGCACCTTAACCTGAGCTCTGTGATGGTGTTATCCTCTCTGCACGCTTCAGGGAGAAATGTCAGGCTAATAAGCCAAGAAACGTTAAATTGCATTGAAAATTAACGTGCCTGCGTGTTCAAGTGTGTGTGATACACTTCGGATTGTTGGGGTCTCTTCTGTCTGTAAGGCTGGAGGTCACGCCAGTCAGAAACTGAAGCAGTCATTATGCAGAAAAAGGCATTTTTCAAGTAACTCTTGTCCCCCAGCTGTGATTCTTCCCTTCAAAATCCAGATGTGAAGTGCAGATGTGTTGGTGTGGTCACACCTACCTACACAGGCACCGCTGGAAATTCCTGTCTTTGTTAACAGCAGGAACATCCCAGCAGCCTCCCACTCCAGAGAGAGTCTAAAGCACTCGGTTTCTTGTAGACTCAGACACACAAGTTATTTATCTTGATACTCGATGTCACTCTCGGGACACAGTTTTCTTTGCCCTGGTCCCGTGGGGTGATTTAAGAAGTCATTATGTGAACCGAATTCATTCATCCTAAGTCAATCCTAACGCAGCCCGGTTGCGTTGGATGTAATTATGGTGCAAGGATAAAGTTGCAGGGAGTAATTGCAGTAGCTGGTGAGCCGGAGGAAGCACACTCTTCACTTTTCATGGATCAAGCTCCACAGCCAGCAGAACCAAGGAATCAACACAGGTGAAAGGCTTTGCAATGCCGGCGAAGCAAAAGAGCAGAAAATGTTTGCTTTTAGAACAAGGATGGAAGCAAAAGAATCCCTTCTGGTTATGGTGAGCTCAAACTCTTCCCAAACGAGGTTGTGATGGTGCGTGGTGGCTCACAGAAGATCACTAAAGCTTCAACCCAGTCCCAAAGCTCTGCGTGTGCTCGTGTTGCGTTGCAGAACTGCTGGTACCCGTGCTCATAGAATCCTCACATGGCTTGGGTTGGAAGGGACCTTCAAGATCATCTCGTTCCAAACCCCCCGCCACGGGCAGGGATGTGTGGCAGTTTGCAGCCTTACGCCTTGTTTTGAATAGCCTTTTACTCAAGAGTGTATCCTTCTAACATGTCTGTGAAGAGGTGGAATGTGACCCCAGAGCGAGTGCTAGTGCTGGAGGATGAGAAAAATCAGTTTAACCCACAGACAGAAGATGTATTTTCTAATTAAAGCCTGAATGGGATGTATTATTATTATTACTACTACTATACTCATTTTACAATAGTACAGAAATTATGAACATCTGTGGCTCTTGCAGGCATTTGACAGTCATTAAAACAGCAAAACAACAGAAGAAAGAAAGAAAACAAAACGACAACAAAACACCAGAAACAACAAAATCCACAAAAATTCTTTCTTCTCCAAAATGCATTTGGTGGGATATTACCTCCTGCTGCTTTGCGCCCCAGGAATCCCCGTTCTGCTTCGTTCCCCTAAATAGAAGGATGAACGTTGCACGCGGAGGGGATTCCCACAGCAGTTTGGGGTTGAAGAACAGAAGGAGTGAGCAGGTAATCGCGGGGAGGGGGAAATGCCACGAGGAGGAGCAAGTGGGAGCGACAGGAGGGTTTGGGGCAAGCAAAGGCAGGCTGCTGTGGAGTGGAGATGCGATCGGGATCACGGTAACAACAGGAGGTGTCGAGGCAAGTGTAACAAGTCCCCCCAAATGGCAAGTGTCAGAGGGAAAATGGAAGCACAGTGGAAAATGAAAAGCAAGGTTGAGACTTCAAGCCTCCAGTGTTGTGTTCTGGCAGCTGAGCTGAGCTGCTCACCTTCAGACGAGAAAGTTGCCGTGTGCGGCTGTCTCTTCCTCGGGCAGTGAGTCTGGGAGCAAGCTGCTCGTTTGTCATGGTTTGTCATGGTCCCAGCAGCTTTGTAGATCATGCAAACCAGCAAGGAACAAAATGTGGAAACCCTCCCTGGATTCTCAGGGGCTGGCCCATCATTCCAGCTGCAGGACTTCCCCGGATGATGGCTGGGATGAGCTGCAACCTGGTGCCTTTGGAGGTGGAAATGAACTTCCACACATCTTTTTAATCGCAAACTGACCTTTCAGTATTCCACTGCCACTTTACCTCGTCATGTTTCAGTGGATTTAATAAACTTCAGAGCATTTCCTCCTCTTGTTATCACTACTGTACCCATATCCAATTATACATTTGAACTGCCTGGGGTAAATCTCTTTATTGTACCATACAGATGTGTATAAGAGCTAGCTGGATAACCCTTTGATTAAAGATGATGACACTGCTGGTCCAGGCATCCATTAAAGCTCCCCATAGCAGGCAGATTCAGTCAGGAGTTCCTGAATTCTTTCCCTGGAGGAAAAGCAGGTCTTTCTGCTGGTGATAAGACGATACCTGTGGCACGAGAGATGGAAAAACCTCAACTTTTTTGAGCATGTCTGTGCAGTCCAGTCTGTACTTGAAGCTGTTAGGGTATGTCCAGAAGATACTTAAGTCCAAGGAATGGAGTCCAGCAAATGATCTTGGGTTTCAGAACAAGTGTCTTTCCCCTTTTTGACTTTTTCTTTCCCATTTTTTTCCTTCTAGCCTAAGAAATATCTACACTTCAGACTTTAAATTTGCTTCTATCACTCTGTAGTATCTATTCCAATTAAAGACGGCTCATCAGAGTCCTCGAGGAGCGTGGCAGTGGGGAGCACGTATGCTAGGTAGAGCAAGAACACCCAGGATGTTGGCCAGACCTTCAGAAGGTGGCTACAGCTCTCTGCGTGGCAGCCCAGCACTGTGTTTTTATCAAGCGCAGTGTCGCAGCTGAAATGAGGAAATAAGCAGCTTTATTCCTGCAAAAATATTCCTGTCGTGCAGCTCCGAGACTCATCCTTTTGCCGTCGGTCCCGTGCAGACCTGAGCGAGGTGTTCAGAGCCTGCCTGGGTGTTGCAGTCAAGGTGGCATCTCTGGGATTCCTCTCCAACCTCTCTCTCAAGGCTTAGCCCAGGGAGAACCAGTAGCTGGTAAGTCCTTGTTAATACCTGCTAGGACCTGGTTCAGCCCCGCACGGGAAGTCGTGAAAAGGAGTGTTCCCAAGAGGCAGTAGTAATTCTGGATGCTCTTTTGTAATCTCCTCTCTCTGATACACTGAGCTTCACGGGTTCTGTAGAAAATCCTGAACAGGTTTTTATGAAATAAGAATCATCTGAAAGACCTAGAGATGACTCCAGAACAGACATAAAGAGCTTCTGAAAACTGCAGCTGTTCATTTTAAGGAGTCCAGATGCTTCCAGGAGCTCTTGCAAAACTTCAACAATACGTATAAATCATTTCCATGAATTAAAAGTGTCTGTTCATTTTAGAAATTGCTTTCCTCTTAACCCCAGCTGTAAAGAAGGTGAGCAGCTACCTACTTGCCTCTCGCTTTCTGTTGTTCCCGTGCCTCTTCTCGGTGTGAAGATGTTCAAACGGGGCTGGTACAGCGTGGTTTGTGTTGTCAGCACCCACGCTGCCCACGTAGCACTTCCAGGTACCTGGTTCTTCCTCTATTTTTTTTTTCTTTTACAGGAGTCTTCCTTATCTTCCTTACATCTGTGTGATCTGTTTTCATGGGCGCCAGCGCCCAGTAAAATGGATCTGAGGAGAGGAACAGCTGTAAGAGAAATACAGAGGCTAATCTATATAGATCTAGATCTCACGTTAATTATTTTGAAAGCCTGGCAAAGTGCTTTGCCAGTGATGGGGGAAAAAAAAATCAAATAATTCTTTCTGCTCTGAGTTCAGACTTTGATGCAACTAAACAATGGGATTCAACTAGATTGGAGATTAATGATTCAATTCCAGCAAGCTGTGGCTGAGGTTTGCAATCTCATGGAGCTCTCAGCTCTGAGGTTAAAGGATGGCTCAAATTCAGCACCAGGAAGTGCACAGCTATTAAAAAAAATAAGTAAAATAGAAGTGTTGCGAGTGCTGTAAACCAGCGTAACTGCCCTTGAATTTTTCAGTTGTTCATCTTCAAAATAGATGGTGAATCGTGGGTTTAATGTTTTGATTTTATTTCCGACCGGAGACGATTTGCTGCTTTTTTTGTTGTTGTTGTTTGGACCGTATTAAATCCAGGGGAAAAAAAAAAATAAAGCACTGAAAGAGCAGTGATTTAAGGAAAAATTAGAATGAATTATATCTCACTCTTCAGTGGCTCTCAAATTTTTTACCTTCACATCTCCAGTCTAGCAAAGTGAAGGAGCTGAGGGTTCATTTTCCTCTGTCTTAGAGACAGTATTGAATTTTAGTGAACATAAATAAATAGGGTTTGGCTGTTCTCTGTCTGTGGCTGCACCGACCCCAGGATGTTTCTCTAGGAAAGATGCTCTTTGTGCAGCTCTTGCCCACCCGAACGGAGCCTTGTATCTTATAACAGGACTTGTAAAATAATCAGGTTTGGATTCTTTTTGTTTACAGCCCATTTCAGAGTCTCTCGCACTGCTCGGTTGTTCTCCAGCTCTTTCTCTGTGTCCCCAGGGCTCAGGCGTGTGCTTTGGAGACAGTAAGCGAGATGGAAAGCTCTGGCTCGGGGGGTTTGGCTCATCCCGGGCTGCCGGTGCCGGGGGATCGCTGCAACCTCGCTACAGCAGAGCCCGTGGATGCCAGAAGCCAGAGGGGCCGCTCATCGTAAGGGGAAAGACATAAGGGAATTAGCACAGACCATCACTCCAGAATTTCCTCCTTCTTCCCATTACCCCCCCTGAATCTTCCTCTCGTCTCCTTGCCACCGCCCCCATCTGACCCGGTTTACTTTCTGAGCTGCTGGAAAGGCTCCAGCATCGGTGGATTTCTTCTCCCTTGGCCCCTCCAGGGTGGCTGTTTGAGAGCAGTGGGACCAGCTCAAGCCATCTCTCGCTTTCCTCGCTCTGCCAGCAGCCGGTCCAGTGCGTGCTGGGGGGCACAGCCCTCCTTTCTGGGGGCTTAAATAGTGTGCTTACAACCAGGAGCAGTCAGGAGATACACTCCGAAGCTGGTTGGTGTCAGTAGTTTGACAGAGGCTCTGCTTTGGACGTTGTCTCTTAAAAGCAAAGTTTGCACAAAGGACAATCTACATTTATTTGCAGTTTTTCCCCCGTGAGGGAATTGTCTTGAGCAGCTTTGGAATTTAAATGCTAAGGGTGTTGTGCTCATGTCATTGAGTAAATACAGAAATGTATCATCTGTTAAGATAGGTTTGGTGTTTCATCCCACACATTTTGTCAGAAAGATGCTTTCAAATGGCTCTTCGTGTTCCTTCTAAGGAACCTGTTTGCTGGCCAAGTGCAGATGAAGGAAGAATTTCCCTTCTTGTTCTTCTGTGTCAATCACAGAAGTCATCCTACCCGCAAACTTGTTGGGAATGTATCTTTCCCAGTGCTAATGAGGCTGTTAATTGAATTTAAATTAATAGTGCAGTTACCTGGGACCCCAAGGCACACAGCCATGGGAAGTTTATTGCGTATTGATTCCAGCCTGGTGAAAAATCACTCGGGGAGTCAAGATCAGCTTTGCTTCCTCCTGGCTTCCTGCTGAATTGTCATCATGTGTACACACGGACCGATGCTACAGGTGCAAGGATGGACGGACGGACGGGTGGACAATGGGCTGGGCTCTGGCTGGGATGCTGTGACCCAGGCATCCCGCCTCACTTCTCTACTACACTCTTTTGTGGGCTGCCAGCTTGAAGCTGCAGGATGAAGAGCGTGGTGGAATTGAGCATTGGCTTGAATATATCTGCACAGTGACAGCCGGTCTGCTGAGAGCGATGGACACGGGCGCGCTGGAGATCGGGGCAAACAGGGCTCGTTCCCTCGGCTGTGGGCAGGAGTTGTACGTTCCCTGTGGCCAGGTATCAGCAGCAAGGGGCTTCACCTTAAAGAGCTGCAGGAAAAGCTTTGAGGAGAGCTTTAGTAAGTTCAAAGATGTGGGAGCTTAAGGGTAGCACTGGGTTTTAATAGGCAGATGCAGGGAGGATAAGAAAAAACATTTGGTAAAGTTTCAGATTAATGTTGGTTTTGTAGTTTTCTTTCAAAGGGAGGCACCGAAGCCTCCGGGTGTGTTTTCTTTTGTTTAAGACCCCCTGTGAGCATTAGTTGCTGAGAAGCAGAGTCTCAGCTGTAATCTCTGTGCTGCTGTGGGCTCAAAGGCAGAGCCCTGCAGCATCCCCACCCCGAGCTCCCAGCAGGCAACGCCTTCAGAAAAAACACATCCCCTTGCTGCTGCGGATGCAAACTTCGACATCATTCCAGCCTGGCACTGTGCTGATGTTGCACATCTGCAGTGTGCAGTTACTGGAGTTCTTTTGGGGTTTCTTGGACAGTTGGAAGGGGTGATCTCTGTCGAGTTATCAGCCACTGCTCAGGGCAAGGAGCAGCTCATAACCACAACAGCACAAGCAAGAAATTCTATCTCAAATGGAGTTTGTAACCAGTGCCTTTTCAAACAGTTGTGCTGCTTCCTAGGAAAGAAATTAGGTAGAAAGCTCCAGTTGGACCCTAAAGAACCATTGTCAAATAAAGATGTAGGGAGCTCTCTCTTTGGCCCTTTGAAATGAACTGAACTGCTCCCCACACTCCAGCAGCCCTGGCTTGCTCCAAGTCGAGGTGCTCCTCTGGCTGGGGCTGGCTGTTGTTCATCCTCTGCTAGATGTGTCTGTCTCTCTGTATTTGGTGTATTGCTCCCAGGGCTTATGTTGGTGTTTTCTCTTTGATGTTCATATTTAACTGCTATTTCAGGACACTGGAGATTGTGTGGGAGGTTGTTTTGAGAGAAGGAGATGTGTACGTGCACACACACACACACAAAGAAGAATGGTTGATGCTGTAAGGAGAGATAATTCACAGACTAATATTTATCTACAGATCACCGTTCAGATTTATCATCGGTGGCCTTTGTTTGGAATACCCTGAACTGCATCTTCTGAAGAACTAATTTTCCTCTCAATGGTCTAACACCGAAGTGGCCTGAGCTGTCTGCTGGACACATTTGGGCAGAGCACTTCCACCCAGAAAGGAAGAACTTTATTTTTAGAAAGCCTTCTATCCCTGTGTGCCAACTCCTGATCTGCCTGCGAGCTGGGAGGAACCTCCACGCCTGCCTTGGCAGGCTGGCTCGGTGCAGAAGGTGCCGGTGGGCACCCAAGGTTGGAGAGGCTCTACGGGGAGCAGTCCCGTCCCCTCACGCAGCCGCAGCCCCTCTGCTGCTTTCCAGCTCCTTTGCAAGGCAGCAGAGCCGAGGGCAGCCTGGGCTGGCAACCAGACTTCCCGTCCTTGCCAGGGGTGTTTGGCAACGCGTGGATCGCACCCAGCAAGCGGTGGGGAAGGCAAAGGTGGTTTCCTATACACCCCCCCCCAGTTAAGAAATCCTGGTGTTTTCTGGTGCTGTTGGGCCTTGCAGAGTTTCTTTGCAGAGTTTCAAGTCTCATTTGTGGACAGGAATTTTATTTTCCATTTATTAGTCAAATTGGCAGGATTTCCAGGAGCTAGGGAGTGATGAAGCACGGGGACCTCACAGGACCCCGCCTGAGTAAACCCCTTCTGGGCAGCTGAAGCAGAGCTGGCTCGTGGAGAATCAGAAAAATACCCTGTGTTGGTTTGGGATTCTCTTTGGGCATAGATACAGCAGTCAAGAAAAGATTTGAGCACTTTGTCCCCCTGTCTCAGAGCAGGGCTGGCACCAGTACCGTGCCAAGCACAGCACTCACGTGGGCTTTGCCTCCTTAACTCACCTGGGCCCATGCTGGGAGCTGAGAGGACCTTACGGGAGTGAACTGGGAGCATGAGCATTTTGTTACTGGAAGAAAGGAGCAGGAGAAGGGAGCTGGGGAGTGGGAGTGAGGTGCTGCCATAGTCCATCTGAAACATCATCCCCTACACCTGCCGGGATGGCAGGGTCCAGACCTGGGGCTGCTTCTGTGGGGCTGGGAAGGGAGAGGGGAGAGCTCCCCTCCCCTCTTTGCATGCAGGTTGCATCTCTCCTGATATTTCTTACGCTATAATTTATGAGGTTAACGCATTTTTCTACTTCCCAGGAAGTATATTGGCAGAGTATTTGTTTTGCTGTTTATATTTCATGTATTTTTCATGTATAAAAAAGAAATTGCAGGCGCTTTCTGAAATAAACCATCCCCACTTTAGGTAAAAATAGCCAGGAACGGTCCCAAATAGCTAGTTTTAGAAATGCCATTCTGCAGGAGGGCTGAGAACCACAGATTGTTCCTAATGGGACAGATAATTTTTCATCTCTGCTGTTCTGCTTTGGCAAAGCAGAGAGAGTTGAATACAGTACGTAGCATTTCCAGTGCCTGGTGGACTGCCCAGAGATGCTGCGAAATAGGCAATGAAGAATGACACTTATTGAAGCAGAAGGTCTTTCTCAATGTTTGCTCACAGTGGTGATGAATCTGGGCTCAAGAAGGAGCTCTGAGTAAGGGCTTTGGGTTTAGGTCCACGGATAAGAGGTGACCATTTATTTTCCTTTACAATTATTAGAGCGTTTTAATTGGGGAAGCTTCAGACACTGAGACCGGGGGTGGTGAAACACAGAATACAAATACAATCTGCTTGTGCCATAAGGTGATGGAAGAAGGAAAAGGTTCGGTCATCAGTCATTTAAAAGGGTTATTTTTTGCAATAAAAAATTTAAAATAACTACAACCTGCAACAAGTCTCTCCTTAGGCCACTTAAAAAAGTCCTCGGTGACTTCCTTATTCTCTTTCTTAGCAAGCCAGAAGAGAGATTACTTCACAATCTTGCAAGAAAAGCAAAAAAACCCAAGACGTTTGAGGCTTTTATGAGAGTCAAATGCAAACGTGACATCCTTGTTTGCAAGCAGCACGTTAACGTATGGCCAACGCTGTCCATTAAAACTGCATCTGCTGTCAGTATGGTGTGTCTGTCAGTGCCTGTGGGTTCCTGCATGAGTGGCTATTGATTACCATCCTAGTTCTCGCCGTGGGGCTCTGCAGCATCCCAGGAAAGATCTCTGCAGGCTCCAGCTTCTCTGTGGCTGGAGCTCCACGCACGCAAACGGCGCTGGGATTGCGTGTTTCTGACGCTGGCTCGGAGATCCACTGGGTAAAGCAGGTTCAGGCACAACAGTAAACGTGCTAATTTTAGGAAGTGGACAGAGATTTGAAAGGGTTTTCTTGTTCTCTTGATGGGGGGGGGTTTCTTGCACTTGATAGGGGTTTTTCTTTGCCTTTTAGTGTGTGTTGTTAATGCTTGAATGATTATAGGCTTTTGAAAGTAATAGCTTAGGAAATAATACAGATCATAATACACATAATTTCCTTAAAGATGATACAATGACTGCTAAAGTGCCCACTTCACTCATGCTGTGCTTGCAGATCTGCTATGGGAATGTGTGTTATTTTGTTTACTGACTTGCAACAACAAAGGAAACTGAAAAATCATGGGAAGTTCCACCTCAACATGAGGAAAAACTTCTTCAGTGTGAGAGTGACCGAGCCTGGCCCAGGCTGCCCAGAGAGGTTGTGGAGTCTCCTGCTCTGGAGACTTTCCAGCCCCTCCTGGATGAGATGATAGAAGATGGAGAGCTTCTGGTTAAGCTGTCACTCTGCATCTGACCACTCTGACTACTCTTAGACCACTATTAAAATTATGGGAAATAAAGAAAAAAGATCTAGAAAGAGGAAGCACAGGCTTGGTGATGAGGGTTTGGAGGAGCCTGAGCCCAGGTACCCTCTGTCCACTGCTGGCTGAACCACCCCTGTGCTGCTGCTCCCCTGCAAAACTGCTTTTTGACGAGTGAACACCCCACTATTTTCTGTTTACAGTTTGGGTACGTGCACAGGCAAGTGGGCTAAGAGGTCCCATATTCACCTGGTATCACGGTGCCGTCACCCAAGTGTTTTACACCCGTAGTCTTTTCTCTCTTAACGAGGTTAGGGCACAATTAATGATGTGATGAGTCATGCAGGCTATTTCCCAGAGGAGGACCAGGCAAACTAGAGGTTACTGCTGGTGACATATATAAAAATACAGAGGAGAATTAAAAGCAAACCCCTCTCACACTGCTCTGTCAGCCCTGTTATGTTCAGCAGCAGCTCATTGTGCATGATGCTGATGCATCTCGCCTTCCGTAAAGTCATTGTGCTGGAATTTGTGAGAAGGGAGGGAGTGAGTGGCCTCAAATTGATTATTACTTCTGAAAAGAGAATGGTGCAATTGCTTCTGAATAATGATCAAGCTTAATTGGAGTCAGGGTTTAGCTATGACTCTGATAATCACCACCTGTAGCTCCTGAGCTTCAATATATTCTCCATGAAGAGGGGGGGTGCCAGGAGCTTTGCTCTTCTACACCACAGGGAGGGGATGAGGGTCCTGCCTTTCTTCCAGCATGGCATCTCCGTGACCTCCAGCAGTGCAGTAAGCTTCCCAGGGGTGTTTCTGGAGCAAAACTGAGCGTGTAATTTCTATCTCTGTCTTTAATTCCTTTCCTAGGATACGTAGGATGGTTAACCTGGCCAAAGCAGACTTCAGTTGTATGGAGGAAATACTTTAAATCATTTTCAAGTTTAGTCTGTGCTTCTCAGTTTAATTTCTGCTTCACAGAGCATGAATTTCCAAAGAAAAATATTTTAGTATCTAATGGAAGGAGTTACTAATGACCCAGGGAAGTTACTGACAACCCTTCTGTTCTTCACCAGAGGTGTGGTGAGGCTGCCACGTGGGCTTTGGTGCTAAAGATATTTGCATGGAAAGAGCCTCTTTGGTCTCTGGCTTCCTTCCTTGGTGATGTTTATGGTTCTGTGATGCTTAGAGCCTGCTGCTGTGGAAAGGAGCCAAGGAGAACAGCAAAGCGATTGAGGTGTTGGGGAGAGGGAAAGGCTTGAAGGTGTTTCCTTGTGCTAGCATCAGTAGTAATGCATGGCTGAGGCACTGGGTGGAGGGACAGGAAAGCTGGGGGGTGGTTGGTGCTTCTGAGCAGGAGGTTTGAGTGGCTGCTGGCCCCTTTGCTGTGGGGGTGGTGATGGGTGCTCCTGGATGGACTCTGTGGCTGGAAGTGGCTTCTGAGACCTCCCAGCTTACTGAAGTCAGACACTAAGCAGTGAAACAGCCCCTTTGCAAACATGGGGGCGGGGGGGTGTGCTTGTTTGTTGGTTTGTTTGTTTTCTTGGTGGGATTTTGGTGTGTTTTGTTTTGTTTTCTGGAGATCTAGTGGATTTATTGGACAAATCTGGGAAGGACTGAAGCCAGGTTGGCTGGGAGCACATCTCCACACCTGGTTTGGTGTGGGCTTCCTGGCTGGCAGGGGCTCCAGGCTGCTCTGCTGCACCCAGGGGATGTGAACCAAAGCACTTGGGAGTCTTGCACCAATTTCCAGTGACAGAAGAGCTACTTCAGGTAGTTGGGTTTCTCCTACTCTGTTCAAGTTTGCGTTAAGCCCTTCACTTAGCTGGGGACAAGCACAAAGTTTGATACGATACTGCAGCAACTTTAATTTGTGGAATTAAATTGCTGTGCTTTATTTAAAAAAAAAACACAACAAAAAAACTAAATCACACCTGAACTCTTTCTTTAATGTCTCCTTGGAATTTAAATGATGTTTTTAGCTTTGGCAGTTATTTAAAATGCTGATGTGTCAATCCCCAAAGAGAGAATGCTTGTCTCGAGTGTTGCCACTCGAAATTTTGGGAAGCCACACAGATGTTCATCTCCTCATTATGGAAATAATGTATTTGGTTAATGTGTTGGTATGAAGAGTGGGGAATACAAATTATCTTGAAACTTGAGAGCCATTTAAAAGTTTTCTTGTGTTTAGACTGCCTTATTCATCTCTACAAAGGCATCTCTGGCAAGAGAGGTCCCCTGACTCTGCCAGCTTTGGAAGTGCCTCTGGCTGAAGCCCCCCTGCCCCCTTTCCAGCAGCTCTGCCCTGGCTGGGGGGGGACTGTTGGGTGTTTGCCCTCTCGGAAGGTCCCTGTGGTGCTTCTTGGGGATGAGGCTGGAGTTGAGCTGTCGAGGGCTGTGATTGCAGCCTGATGGCTTCTTGAGTGCAGATCAGAAACATGGAAAAATGGGCCAAGGGCACTTGCCTGGTGGTCCTTAAGGCTGGCCAGGATCCCAAGGGGATGCTGAGCTGGGGCTGGGGTTACCCTGAAAAAGGGGGGGGTGTGTGTTTTTAAAAATAGAAGTGATGAGGAATGGGTGCCTAGAGGATGTTCTGCTTCTGAAATATTTAAATCAAACTGGAAAGCTGTTTTTTGCTTTCCCTAAAAGATGCAGCATTCTAAAGACAGGTACTTGGGGTGCTGCAGGTGCTCCTGGGCAGGACCCCATGGCCTCGAGCCCAACCTGAGTGATTGCACCATACCCTTCAGCCTCAGAAATCAGCCCTGTTACCTTTAGTTTTGTCTTTTCATGTACAGGTCTGAGCAAGGGTAGTAGCCTGTGGTTCCGTGGGATTAATGCACGCAGTTGGAGGGGAAGCTGGTGCTCTGTGTTGCAGCCTGAGCTGGGAAGACAGTAGAGAGGGAGGGAGAAAAGGGGGATTGTTGCTCTGTCTCATGGCCTGGCACACTCAGGCTGGGTGACATTAGTAAAGCTGCCTTATAATTAAGAAGTCAGTTGTCAAAAATCCAAGAAATACTACTTTTTAACAACCCTAAGGGGGAAAAAGAAGGAAGGGAAGAATGCAATGGAGCTTTCAAGTAATATTTTCTTAGGGATGTTCTCTCAAGGGGACTGTGAATATAAACTTGGTAGCATATAGAGCAGCTGAAAGTGAGACGTGACTTTGTGTGCCCAGCCAATTCCATCAGCTCCCTGGTGTGGATCACGGTGGCCTCTGTGGTGCCCAGTTACAATCCAGCCCCACCTGACCGTGGCTCCCAGCTCGGGCTTTGGAGCAGCTCCGTGCGCGCTGAGCGAAGGCTCTGCAGACAAGAGGTGGTTCCTTTCATCTGGCCAGTGTTACCATGTCAACAGTGGGGGGGAAATGTGGCACCTCTCAGTGCCTGGTTTGGGGAGCAGAGGGTGGGCTCTGAGTGTAACTTTTATGCCACACAAATATCTTTGTGTGTGTGATTATCCCTGTCAACATGGGTACGCTTCAGCGAGGTAAATGCAGAGAGAAAGGAAAATTACCTCTGAGTTTTGAAAGAATTGAAGGCACTGTAAAGGAAATAACGTGTGAAATCCAGTGAATTATTCTGGGGGCGGCAGGGAAAGGGCAGCCCCTCGTGCTCCCTCCGGTGCAGCAGAAGCCAGGAGCATCTCAGCCTCCCCTGGTACCCATCTTGCCTCATCCTCCCACTGCGGGCAGGAGGAGGATGGGCTTTGATTTGCTTTGAGTTGTGCTTGCTTGGAGGGTGTAACAAGGCTCCTGAGCATCGACTCAGGGTTTGCAGCTTGGTTTGAAGTGTGTGTGCCAGAGCAGCACAGCTTGGGGGGTTGCACTGCCCACCCCTGGGGTTATTGATGACTTGGCAGCGTGGAATGTAGGTTTTGTGTCCCAGGATGGTGGGAAATGACCTTTTGTGTGGCATTGCTGCTTGGTTCTTGGCTCATCAGCTGAATTGGAGCTTGTAGAGCAGGGATGGGGTGGTGGGGGTGATCTTCCAGGTGTTTGGGGTGCTCAGGGGAGGCTGCATTGCCAAACCCCAGCTATACCAGACAGCAACCACAGCAGCCCCTCCACAGGCAGCTCCCACTTTCACTTCTTTTGCCATGTTCTTTTCAAGTGCTGATGGGTTTATTTTATTTTTTTTTACCATTATTCCTACCTTCAACCTGTTGAACATCTTTAAGGGTTACTGCAGCTGCTGCATTGCAATGTGGAGGGATTTTTGTATTTTCATCCTCGTTTTAAATTATGCAAGCAGATGACTTGAGCTAAAATGCTTTTAAGGATACATAACGTGCGTTTTGTCTGCTGCTATCCAAGGGAAGAAAACCACTCCTGTGTTCTGCATTTAGACCTTCTCTATCTCTCTGGTTTTACTGCTCTGCATTATTAAAATGAAAGAGGCCATCTGTGGAGCAGCCTCCCCTGTTTAGCCAGAAAGCAGGGGAAGCAAGAACTCGGAAAACCGATGGGAAGGTGGCATCAGTGCGCATGAAGGGGCTTAGTTAAATAGTGAATTGCAGGTGAAAAGCTTAAGCTAACTGCTGAGAACTTGGGGATGAAGGTTATGGATGGGAAAGAGCAGTCTGCATCCTGACTTGCCTCCGCTTTGCTCCCCATCCCTGCGTGATGCTGGTTAACTCTGCCGGAGTTTTACTGCTGCCAGCTGGGATGAATGCAGAAGCTGATCTATTTTCCAGTAAAGCACAAAGCTAATTTCAAGAAGACTGGGTATGCAAGTGTGAGGGAAAGCCAGCTATTGAGGAAGTTGTCTTTTAAGAAGTATTTTTTAAAAAAAAAAAGCTTTTAATTCCCCTTCAGGCATGAAGAAAGAGCGAGCACTTCATGGGTAAGGTCCTGGCAAGACAAATAGCCCACTTCCAGTCACAGGGCATCAGCAAAGGATGAATGACTGGGAGAGACATTCCTCTTCGGGATATATTTTTAAATCTCTTCTGTTTGGCCTGATTCTGGTGATCATCTTTACAGCAGCAACAGATCCTCTCTGGCAAGAGCGAGCTCTGCGAGCAGCGTTTCTCCCTTGGCTGGGACTCTGCATATTGCAATTCATAAAAAATTATTCATTCCCGCAGCGGGAGTCGTTTGAATAAGAAGTGGAGTATTCAGCTGGAAGGAGAGCACCGTATGCATTAAGCAACCCCCGTGACTTATACTGGTGTCAACCTAGAAAGTCCCTCTGTGACTGAAAATGCAAAATCCTTCTGCATTATGAAGTCTGCAGTTGTTTGGAGGAAGAGGAGCGCAAGCCACCTTCATCTTCTGCCCCATAACAACCCTCTCGATGCTCTGAGGCACGGATTTGGCCTTTTTGTTGTTCATCAAGGAAACTGGGGGGGTCCCTCGGGGTCAGAACGTCAGCCTCCTGCTCGGGTAAGAGGATGATCCTGCTGCCATCCAGGAGACTCTGGCAGCCGGAGAAAGCAGAGATGGGGACAAGCTCCTTGTCGCGCGCATCCAGTGCCTGCCTCAACTGTGGCCTCCAGCTGGTATGGCAATAAAAATAGCACACAGGAGAAATAAACGTAGGGGTTTCGACTGTTGATATTTATATAAATGGGTGCTCTGTGAAAGTAAGAAGTGCCTGAGGGCAATAAAATGTGGAATAATGAATAATAATAAACTTCTCTGTTAAGAGCTCTGCTGCAGCACTGGGGAGACACCACCCAGGTCGTGCTCTCACTGCTGGGGCAGCTGTATGATTTTATAAAAGTGAGAAGCACGATACTTGGCCAATGTAGATCTACTTCTGTAATAGAAACTTGGCATCTTAAAATCCCAGATTTGCCTGAAGTGTGGCCGGATGAATTTCCTTTGTATGTGCTTCATGTCGCCTATAAAGTCAAACGTGACATCAACTCAAAGACCCTTTTTTATTTTTCACTGTTATGAGCAGCAAATATTAAAAAAGAAAACAGCTGCAAAGCATTTTTATGGCATGAAGGAAGTTAATAAAATCACTTAATATTATGGACCTTTTTATTGAGTGAGAAGGTCAAGAAAATATCTGCAGTCTATCTCAACAGCTCCATAGTACTGTGTAGCGTGGCTTGGGCAACATCATAATCTGCAAAAATACTACTTGCCTTAAAATTGAATTTACCATTCCGCACCGAATGCTTTTATCCCAGATCTGCTGTCAGTAAATTAAACTGGTTTGGCTTGAGCTCTAGGAAAATGGGAAAATTATTTGAGTAGCAGTTTTCAACTCGCTGGGCATCAGTAATCATAGCAGGTGATGCTTTACTGGCTGGGTAAATAAAATGAGTATAACCAGCAGTTATTAGTATGGACATATTTTGGCCAAAATAGGGAAGAATAAAAATATCATAACCTGATAAAATCACTACCCATGTGAAATTGGGTCGCTGTGCAGTATTTGCTCCCAAGTCGCATGGGCTGTGGCTGAGAGCACTTGAGGCAGATGAGAAATGCAAGAGGTCAACAACTTTGCATTTTAATTAGGCTTCATTATTTTTCCCTATTAAATAACCCCAGAGCCCTCCAAGCCACTGCTGCCACATGAAATAGATGCTTCACAGCGTGTGCTGGTGATTTGGTAAACAAGAAGTGACAGAAGTCTCTCTTAATATGGATCTCTCAAAGTGGTCTGGTCGGTTCCTGCCAGTTGCACGTTGTCGTCGTGGATCTTCACGAGCCACCTGCCCGCGGTTCACCTCCTGAGACACTGGAAACTTCACTTGGCTGCTGATGATCTCACCAGAGCCAGTTCAGAGCTGGATTCCCCTATTTTAATCCCTTTTCCTAGGAGGTTGTTCTTTACGGGGTATCTCCCTGCCCTGTAAATGGTGCAGGATAAAACACCCCGAGGAAAAAGTGTGATGGAGAGCCCAGCTGCAGCCGGTAATTTCTAACTTCACTAACTTGGTATCTCCTGTCCTGACCAAAGGGGTGCTTTGGCTGGCACCATGAGCATCCCCCTGAGCAAAGTGGGGAAGCCACCAACCGTCCTGGGGGCTTGGTGGCATCACAGCCAAGCGATGCTCATCCCTGCCCGCACCTGGACTTCTCCAGCCCTCTGTAGTACCTGGGATTAGGTCCCTTTCCCTGCCTTCCCCCACCCCTGGTTTTTGTTTTTTAAAGTCTGTTTCATCCCTATATAGTTATTTATGTATTAATCCTGGGGTGGAGAATAAATGAACCCATTAGTTAGTATCATCTCTCTGGGTGCAAGAATAATGATTTAATCAAATTGCAGTGATTTAAAATTAAGAGATTTATTGTAACTTGTAAAATCTCATAACTATATCTCTTAGAGATACTTGCTGGGGAGAAAAAAAAAGAAAAATCTTATAAAATAACTGTACCCCTTATATTTGCTGGAAAAAAAAAGTAATTTTCTTAAGTATGATGTGTGGGGAACATTAGGAAATCGCTAAATCTTGTACTTGGCCACGTACAAGGGTAAGAAGTGATTATTCTGACTTTTACATTGAAGTATCTGGCTTTTTTGTTTGGGTCATCTAATTCCCCAAGCCCCTGAACTCAAAACCTTGATGTTTAGCACTATTCATGTCAGTTGTCTTAACGTCGTCTGTTCAAAAAGATTAAGCTTAAGCACAGGTTTAAGTCCATCATTATTATGGGGAACACATTCGCCTGTATTTCAACTTTAATGTTTATGAATCATATCTAATTTTAGAGGCTTTTCTTTGAATTTAAGTCTTGGAACTCATCCTGGGATTCCTCGTGTCTAAGTAAGGGCCACTGCCAAGGAGGGTTGTGCAGCAGCAGTAAGGCTATCGAAAGATCAGCATTTGCTGAGCATTGAATATTTGTGGGTTTCTTATTAGCCATGCACCTAAAGAGATGTTTGAAGATAGCAAGATCTCTAAATTGATCCTATTTTCTCTTAAGTCAAAAATATATATATTTTTTTTTCCTCTAGCTTGCTTTTAAGTTGGTTTAAAGTACATCAGGCACAATTAACCTGCTGAAAATACTGATGGGGGGAACAAAAAAAAAAAGAAATGAGGGTGGCTTGTTGGTGAAATCACAGAGCACCAGGCGTGGTGCATGTTTGGTTCAGCCTGAGTACTTCAGACCATCGTAATCACTTCTCTGGTGCTGTTCTCAGGGAAAAAAACCTATCGTAGGAGCAGGGAGATTCCACTGAGCGTTCTTTTAAACTAGGTCAAAAGTCCCATCCACTGTGAACTGACCCGGGTTGGTTCATTCTGTGGAGGTGCACAGGTCTGCCCCAGAAGGTATAAAGCATTCTTGGTCTTATTCTGAGGGATATCGTACCCCGGATGAGCACACGTGTGAAAATCATAAATACTTCTCCCATCAGAAGCAGTGCCTGTGAGCACGTCCCTTTCCTTGCTTTACAGAGCAATGTTGGACTCTTTCCCCTTGCCCCTGGAGATGGGGGACTTCCCTTGGTCCCACGTACCCTGGGGAGGTGGGCGATTCGCCGAGGTGATGCCATCCAGAGATCTTCTCTGGGATTTTGGCAAACTGGGAGCAGTGGTGCTGTGATCCACAGCGCAGCCAGGGGCAGCGAGGGGCTGCCCAGTACTTCCACCCAGTAAGGAATTGGTAGAAATTGTGTTTGTTGCTGAACTCCATCCCTCTGTCCATCAGTCGCTTGCCTGCTTCTCTTGATCAATAGGAACTAATGATAAAATATGTACGCTCCTTCCTAGGGATCTATATGCCCTCCTGAGAACGCAGAGGGGTCATTAAAGGGAATCAATGAGAACGTTATTATTTGTTATTAAATCTGTAAAGGTTTAAAGTAATTCTTATGGAATTCTGTTACAATTTTATCAAGACTTATTGATTTTTATCTTATAGAGCACTTTTCCCAGAGGTCAGTTAGTCTGGCACGTTGGGAAGGTACGGTCTCTTTCTGAGCCATATACATGCTGTAGATTTTATGACTGAATATCCCCTTTGAAATGCTCTTATGAGTAAAACTAGCACCCGTAGCTTTACAGCAAACAGGTTTAGCTTGTATGTACCTAAAATCTCAAGAGTATTTTGTCCTGACCCATCCGTGTGAAAAAAAAACAGTCCTTAGGAAGTGCAGTCCCAGAAGAGCTGTCCCTGCTAGAGGCTGTGCACAGACACTTTCCTAAGTCTCTAATTTGTTATTTATTGAGTAGAGCAGCTCTGGCAGCAGAGTTTTACTAAATGGTTTCCCTAAAACATGGGAAACCCACGTTAAGTCCCTGCCTTAGGATATATACAGCAGGAGGAGATCGGGAGACTTGACCATCACAGGTCAACTCTTTTCCTCAAACTTCATTTTTACCCTGGAGAGTTTTCATTTCAAGCTGCAAGAGCCACATTAAGGGCTGGACAAGCCCTCTCCATTACCGGCTCTACGGAGATGACTCAAATATTCAGTAGCACTTAAATTCATGAGCGAGGTTTTCTCCTATCCCACTTTGGTGTGCAGGTTTCCAGGGTTTGGCTGCAGTCCCTCAGGTGCTGGCTGCCAGCTAGAAGGCTCGGCGCAAAGTTGCTGTGGCTTATGGCTTAGGGTTGGTGATTAATCTCAAGCACCCTGATGTATGTGCTACGGGTATTTTCCTAGTGAGGCTCCAGGTACAATTCTAGTTTGCTTTCAGGGCAGAGCCCAGTAGTTATTTTTCTGATGTGTGTTGGGGGATGATGTACACTGGGTTGTCTGAGCAGCGGGTTTGGAGGCGAGTCATGAACTGCAAATTGGGAAGATCTGTGTTACAGTTGGGTCAGTAGCACACAAAGCTAATACAGGGAGACAGATTGACCCTGCTCCTAATCGTCTTTCTTATTTGCAAACATCTGCTTCCACGCTGTCTCTTTCCGTGGCGCAGTGGATGGATTGCTCTGCTAATTTAATGATGCCATATGTTTTTCCTCTGATTCAATATCACTGTGTGGACAGCCAGATTCAAGTCCTTTCACCCACCTATTGCTCTGGTGCAAGGAGCTTTTTTCTCTCTTTCAATGGAGTATATATTTCCTGTCACTTAGAACTGCTAAAATCAAAAGGAGCTGGGTGACTCTGCATGCAGAGATGGTTTAGTATCTGTAAGAGCTTCCTACTTCTGTGTTTCCACCCTCTTCTGCAATGCTAGTGCAGGCTGCAAAGCCAAGGAAAGGGACAACATAGATACTCTGAGATTTGCATCTTCAATGAATTTGCAGTCTTTGGATGGCAGATAACTTGCCTCTGAGCTTCTCGGTGAGCAACCAGCATTTTCAAGTCCTCTTTAAAATTGACCTGCTTTATCCTGGTTTCACATTTGCATAGTTTGAGCACTCCAGCAACCTTCTTAGTAAAAGAAAAAACCAAAACCCACCCTTTTGTAACCTGAACTTGAACTGGGATTGCAATTCTGGAAGGTTACATTAAAAACAGTGAATCCAAATTGTCTCTGTGAGCACAAGCTCTGATGTTGCTCATTGCAGGCTGAAGATGGATAACCAGAAAGATGTGGGAACACCACTCAGCGCTACTACTAGTGGTGGATATTTTGCTCTTTGGGTATGCTTAAGATTGATAATGCTCTCTGAAGAGGATGGGCACAGCCCCTTTTACTTCAGAGGGGCTGTCAGTCTTGGGAAAGCCGGTACAAATCCACAGGGATTTCAGCTGCTGGGAGCCTGTAACCTGGCTAAAGGGGTGGAACAATGATTGCCTGTTTTCCTGGCACCTCTGGTGCAAAGGTGATGAAGCTTTTCCACATTCTGCACCAACAACACTTGGCTGTATCACTCCATGTACTCTTCCTTCTGAACTGATGAGAGAATACAGCATCTGTTGGCTACAGAATAATAAGAAAAAGACAAAAGGCTTGGCACATGAGCGTGTAGACACACACTAATACAGTTGTCCTCATGCAACTCTTGTTTGCCAAGCAAAACCAGAAGTACACTGGGATAACGATGCCATAAACGTGTTGTAGTGGGAAGGTGCTGATCTCTGCTGGTCCCTGCTCTCGTGCTGCCTGAGCACTCACCAGACCTGTTAGGAGCAGCTTCCCCCAGCTGGGACAGGGCTGGCCTGAGCCTGGGGTCACCCTGTGCAGTCACCGCAGTAACCAAGGGCAGGTTTCTGCTGTCTAATCATGCTTAGGACACCTGGCGATTGATTTGCAATTGTTTGTATGCACAAAGCTTTCCTTAGGCTCTGAGGAGTTATCTCAGCTGGAGAGAAGAGTGATTAAATACAGCCAAGCGAGGCTGTAGTGCCAGGACAGTTACTGATGGGATGTTCCTTTTGGGCTGAAGTTACCATTGATTATTGGGAAAGCATTTGTTCCTTATGAGTTCTGTATTGTGGGAAAAGTCTATTAAAATGAGCAGGGTCTTTGGAGGGGTATTGTCTGGCCTGCTAAAGGATACTTGGCTCAGATTTGAGCTATAGGATTTGAAAACTTGATAGAGAAAATCCCTACAGTATGTGGGGTCTAATGAATCATCAGGATTAAATAAACTGTATAATTCTGTAGTAGAGTTTTAGTTGTTTTTATTCGCCCTCCTGGTTTGTGAGCCTCTTCTTTAGTCACTATACACCCAGGAGTGTGTGTGTGTGTGTTTGTACATACACATATATTTGTATATATACAGTGATCTGCTTTTCTGAAACAAAAATACACAAATAAAGCCAAAGCAAAGTATGGTTCTCTTCTGGCAAGTCTGAGCTGTGGAGAGGGAGACAATGTGGGTGACAGCCGGGTAAAAACTGAACTGGTCACTGCTGAGGAGCTCCTCAATAGCTATGTGGGTTTTTTCAGTGAACAGAGGACCGTATATTCTCAAAACCAAACAAAACCCCAAAAAACCCACAAGAACAAACAAGAAAAGAAAAGAAAACTCAGGTGCTCTAGGTATCTTTACTGCCCTGGAGCTCAGCTGTTAAAAATAGCATTTTTTTCCCCCGTTACCTGAGTCCTGGAGCTGTACATCATGTTTTCTCCCGCAGCACTGGAGGCTGTTTGTGGCTACGTGGCTTCAGTGCCAAACTGAATCTCACAGGCGTAAAGAAGGAAAACTTTCTGGGTTGTTTGTTTGGTTTTGTTTTTTCTCCTCACTTCTGAAAGTCTAATCCCAGTGTCTGGTAATCCCAGTGGTGATTCACAGCTACCTCTTATAAGTTCTCCTCTCTGAGTTCACCTGTGCCTTTGTGAAAGGGAATTAAGGGGAAAATACTTGCTACAAAACCAGTGTGCTGATAATGGCCAGCTTAGAGGAACCCAACTTCCCTGAAGGTCTGGGGAGGTTAATTGCAGAATTAGTTGTATTGAGCTCAGTAAACATCAGCTGCACCATAGCATTTATTTTCATTCCTTAGTGGTACGTACCTAAGGATGCTTCTCACTTCTGTTTTTTGGGGTGATCTCTCTTTTACACATATCTTACCTAACTTTCTACCTCACAGTCGGCAGCAGTGATTTACTTGCAAGATGCATCTGATGAGATAAAACAGGCAGCAGATTTCCTTCCTTTCCCTGGTCATCTCGTGTGACCAGGGACTTGGACTTGTGCTGGATGTTCCAGAAGATACAAAGAGAGTACTTGTTTTCCAGGCTGCAGCATTCCCTCTGCAGTATGAGCCAGACTTCAGCTTTCTACCTGTCTCCTCCTCCAGGGTTCGATGCCTATTTTACCTCCCGCACGCTGGAGAACAACAGAAGGAACGTGTGGTTCGCAGAGTACTGGGAGGAGAACTTCAACTGCAAGTTAACCATCAGCGGCTCGAAGAAGGAAGACACGGACCGTAAATGCACAGGTAACTTCCCTCGTGTCCGCCTCCTCGGGCTGCGGCGGGAGGGCTGCGTGGCTGATGTGAAGAAGCCTGGCTGGTGACAGATTGAAAACATAAATTGAGTTTTTATAGGTTGTAGAGAAAATGCAACGGCAGCGTCAGCCTTACAGGATGAGCCAAGGAGATGGAAAGAGCCAAAAATTGCATTCTTCTATTTCCTCCTCTTTCCTGGCTGTCCATCCAGCAGGAAAATCAGTCATTTCCATGTGACACAGAAAAACTTTTCTTTGAGTCCAGGGTGGCTTGAGCTTTGGTGTTTGGGGTTTAATTTGTCAGTTTGTTTTCGATGGAGAATATTTCCACAGCTTGTGCCTTGTCCCCCATCTGTAAATCACAACTAGGCCACCGATTGTGTCAAAGCACCCTCTGCTCAGGGTCATGTGCAAACCGTGTGTGGTTGAATTTAACTTCTGAAGGAGATGCACCTGTAGGAAAATCAGCAGAGAGTAAAAGGATTTCCTTTGAGGTAGCGCAAAGCTGTTGATCAGATTGTGGTTCTTGATAATGTTATTTAGGAAACTGGGGGTAAACAACCTCTTTGCAGCCTCAGCCCAGTGACACAGCAAAGGTGCTGGCTGTATGTGTGGCTGAGGTTCAGGTAGCATCTTGTGTGATGCTGCGTGGGTTATTTTCTGGTGGCTGACAGACTCACTCCTCTTTAATGAGCCACCATTTGAAATGTCTTATTTTCCATCAATTCCTCTTTCTGATCAGATGGTGATTCAAGGGCTTATTTTGGTTACAGAGATGCCCAAGTAACAGTGGGGGCAATTTAACTAATTGCTCAAATAATTTTTAACTGAGTAGTGCCCTTCTCAGCACAACCACCTTAATGATGCAGGAGGACACAGTTCTTTGAAGTGTTGGTTTTGCAAGGAAGCTCTGGGAGAGATGCGTGTTCTTGGGGTTATTCGGACCTGACCGAGTGCTGCAGGAGGGACAACAGCATTGCCAGTTTAATGATCCTGTGCTGAACTCAGGTATGAGATTGAGGGTGCTTGTCTGGAGAAGTCTTTCTAAAATTCAGGGATTTAGGGAGTCTGCTCTCAAACTACCAGGTCCCTGCTGAGCCTGTGCTTGTGGCGTGATAGAATGGATTGGGTTGGAAGGCACCTCCAAAGCTCATCCAGTCCAACCCCCCTGCAATAAGCAGGGACATCTCCAGCTAGGTCAGGCTGCTCAGAGCCCCATCCAGCCTGGCCTTGAATGTCTCCAGGGATGGGTCTTCCACCCATTAGATTTCTTCATAAAGAACTTCCTTGGACTTTGAAGGGCACGCTAGGTTCTCCATTCTGTTAAAAAACCCAAA
>JANHFX010007974.1:31412-41463 GCA_027560015.1 Chloroceryle amazona
GGCAGCCCACACAGCAACAGATCCAGGGGGGGCTGGAAAGTCTCCAGAGCAGGAGACTCCACAACCTCCCTGGGCAGAAAGTGTTACAAGATAGGTTCAAAAGTCAGTGAACAAAGGCAGACATTTGTGTGTGGACTTACACTTATAGTTGCTTCTAGAGCCAGGGAGAGAATACTTCATGCTCTGCTGTCTATCAAAGACTTGAGATTGGTGAGTGTCCTGCCCTGCCTCTCAGGGTGGTTGGGATACAGCTGTTGTTTAGGGCAGGAAGAAAAGGTCAGATTTCTATTTAACACCAGCAGAGGTTCAAGTAGCAAAGGGATGGTTCCTCTGTGTGTTTATCTCTCACAATGAAGCTGTGCCATGTGGGCCGTGCGTCTGTCAGAATTTCCTGCAGCTGCTCTTCGGGGGGAGCTGGGCTTTCTCAAAACAAATGATGGTTCTGGGAAGTACATCACGAATCCAGAGAGCTGCAAGTCTGGATACCCAGGATTTGGTGTGTGTCCCCAAGATGTGCCACTGTTCAGTGCTCCGTGTCGTGGAAAAGGAAGGGTGGGGGGAGACAACCCAGGTAATCTTGGCAAACCACTCAATTCTCTGGTTTGGTTTAAGATGATAGTAGCGGCTGGGAGGTTTTTTGTTCAGTTGGGGTTTTTTTGAGGGTAAGGAAGCTGATAGCAATCCCCTGTCTTTTTTTTTTCCACCAGCAGGCAAGATGGGTGGTACCACAAAGCCATATGTTAGGGAAGGGAAAATAATGAGAAACAAAAGATGTAGCAAATAGCAGAGCCTGAGGATATCCGAATATTATTTATAATTTGACTACCGAAAGTGATCTAGTGCCCGACTAGATTAGCAAAGTGCAATTTACTAGGGAAAGAAAAATAGTTTTCAAAGCGCCTTCAGAATTCCTCATCTCAGGAGAAAATAAATAATCGGAGATGTTTCGAGCTACTTAATGGCAGATGGCCAATATCCGAAGCATTTTTATTTGAAACAAACGCCAGGAGCCCTGGTGCGTGTGATGGTAGTCATGAGGATGCTTTATGGTCTTCATTAGGATGAATATCTATGGGACTTGAGGGCATCAGAAGAGCTGAACTGTTCCCAGAGCTGTATAAATCATGTCAGGGAGAGGGGCTGAATTTAGGCTGATTCCCACTGGTGGTGTTGAGGGCTGTGAGTGCAGAAGGTGCTCCACCTCCAGTGCAGCCAAGGTTTGGGGTGGCAGGTCCGTACAAAGCATGCAAGGGTGAAGCTGGAGCTCCATCAGAAGCTGCCCCCTGTTCCAGGCTGCACTGCCGGCTGCTCCCAGCTTTTCTCAGCACTCTCTTCCTATCTGTGATAAGATTCTCCTCGGAATTTCAGGAGAAGCAGGTTTAAGAGGATCCACACCATCCACAGTACAGTTTTCTCTCTCTTCTTCAGGAACCTGAAGCTTGAAGAACCTTCTGTCTCTTGTTGCAGGTGCGCTTGACACAAGGGTACCTTGGAAGGCCCTGTCAAGGCTCCCCAGGGGCTGAGTGGCTCAGTCAGCTCCCGTTAGTTAGCAGGCAATTCTCTCTGCAGACAGCTGAATTTTCTTCAGCAGCCATGCTTCATAAAGATGGAGGAACCTTATTATCTCGGCGCGTAACGCAAAGACAGGTTGGCTGACTTGAAGGCTCTGTGGTTGAGCAGCTAAGCCTGGAGGTCTGGGCTTTGTCATTACCTCACTGTTTTGTTTTACAGAATGAGTTTTAAAAGGCATCAGCATATTCTTTTTTTTGTCCCCCAAATCTTGGCCAGTGATGTGACATCTTTCTACCTGACCATGTCCTTTTGTTAATGCCCACTGTCATCATCTGTAAGACGTCCTACCTAGTCCCAAACCCTCTTCTGCTTCCAAGCAGTGGTTGGTGAAGGAGCTGAAATACAGAAATAACTTCAAGCAAGGCTGGTTGTCATGAATCCTGTAAACAAGCTGTAAAAGGATTTGCTTTAGGTCAAATACTCGGCTCGGATGCCCTTTCCCAGCTGCCACTGGGATTTCCGTGCCGGTGTCTCAGGGTGGATTTTTGCCTGGGATTTTGTGGTCTCTGATTGATGACATGGGCAGAAGCAAAAAAAGCTGTTGGTCGGTTCTTGTTGCAGAGATTGCTCTGTGCGTTTTCTCCTCCAGGCACCAAGGTATGAAATGTGTGCCAGTGCCTGGCTCTGAAGGTGTGTAATATTTCAGTGCAGAAAGGATAAGGACTAAAATTGATCATCTTTTGCTGGCCCTGCAAACTACAAATAAGGTTAAAGGGCAGACTGGGATGGGGAATTTATCTTCTCAATTACATCCCATGCTCTGATGCAGGTAAATAAGTGCTTTAGGTGGTGATTTTCCTGCTTGGCTAGGACAACCTCCCTCTTCCTCCCTTCTTCCTCACGACACCTACATAATGTTCCCTTGCTAGTGAGCAGCTGATCTGTATTTTTCTAACATGCTTCCATGGACAATTCTGCTTTTTGTTGTCCTTCCTTTCTGATGGTGATTGTCTTTCTGGGTGTCTGTGATCTTGGTTACAGGCTCCCTCTCAAACTGCAGTGTTCAAGGTGTGCCTGGGGGAAAATCCAAGACACATCTTAATATCCTTCCCAATAAACTGCTTCTTACCAAGCTCAGCTGTCTTTGGGGGACTGCTCCTGGGCCAGTACAGCTGTAGCCATAGCTCAGAGGCACCAAGACGTAGGTGAGGATGCAGGTTAGCCAATGCTTGGCTGCAGTTTGAAACCCAGGGTTTTCCAGTATCTCCGCTCTTTCCCTAAGTTGTATGGCATCTTATTTTATAAACACTTCAAAGATCTTCGGGCTGCCTACGCATATCAATGGTAACACCCAGGAGAAAGAAAAGTAACGTTATTTTGTCTGAAGAAGGTGAAATGCACAAGTTTAGGAGCAAAGGGACCATGTTGTGCACTAGCTTGGAAGTTGAATGGCAACGTACAACTTCTTCTCAACAAAATATTTTCATATCATATCAAATTCTCCAAGCATCCATTAGAGCTTAATGACCTCTGTGCTTTCATTTCAAAAGTTAACCTCACTCAGCAGGGTAATATTTCAAATTGCACCTACCTGCAACTCCTAAAAGACCCCTGCGGTGGGTGGTTCCACCAACATTAAGCTAACCTGGAAGAGTTTAAGGTGAACCAGTTCCACAGATTTCTAATTTCTATTATCTTTCAGAAAGAGATTTTCTTAGAATTGCTTCTGTTTTGATTGCCAAGGTGATTTGCCAACAAAGCTCCATGATTCAATGGCTGTCGTCTTGTTATTTACGTAACAGATTCTTTTATTTGCAAACTACGTTCTTAGCCCCGCGCTCAAATATAAAGATAGCTCCAGTTTAGGTCTCCTCATCTTTAAAAAGTGCTGCTTCTGTACACGTCGCTTGATCAGTGATGTCAGTGGCAATTATTGCTACAAGAAGCTTTCTTTATTTGCAGTATAAAGCTGTAAAGTGTCTGATTTCCATCGGTGTCAGGTACCCTGGTGCCAATTTTTTTATGTCTGTGCTACTTCAGCACTGGAATATAAATGAGACCTACTGCATATGATTTAATAGGGGTGGTGAATGCACAGAAAACATCTCGGGTAAGAATATTAGGTCAGGTTTCTGATCTGAAATCTATTCTCTTAGATACACCTACACACCTGAGAACAGGAACTGTTGTCGTGGACTTGAATTGGCCTAAGTGAGAGGGGAAAAAAGTTGCTGTGATGTGGAAGTGGATGTAGCTTCACAAAAGTCCTTGCATCGAGGCTTGCTGGAAACTGCTGAATTATTCTTCTTCTTATCCTCATTATGTAATAGTGATGTTTCTGGTATTGGCATAACAACTTTTCAGTAGGACTTTCTGCTCCTTTTGTTGTTTGTTGTTTTTTTTTTCTTTAATACTCATGAGTGAAGACAAGTTAGAGTAGAGGAATTTTTTTTGATGCTCTCCTAGATGTGGAATATGTTGTGAGGGATTGCGAGAGCCTGGTTTCCAAAGTCTCATTAGAGGAGGTTAACTGATTAGGGATAGGTAAAGCTGATTTGAGAAGGTTAGCTGATTAGGGGTAATAAAGCTGACCACATCTGCTGTCTATCTGCTGGTGCAGATGTCTCACTGTGCATCAAGGCTCCACCAAGATAAGAAAAACAGCCTTCTAGTTCAGAAAGGCTTCTCTGACAGTTATTGCCATAGACCAATTGGTCTGACTTCCAAATTTCTTGTGCAGTACGAAGTCCCCTCCCTCCAGCAGAGTGGCAGGAGGCAGTGGAGCTATGCTGGAGCTGAAGGTTGCAGGGGAGATGAGGGAGAGGTTTGTTTATCTGTCAGTAAGGAGGCAGAACGGGTGTGCACCAGCCTGAGGGAGGTGGGTGCCCTGGTCTTCCTGGGCTGTGCTGCTGCCCTGACCCTGCCAGCTCAACGGAGCCTGGAGGAGATGATGTTTAGGCTGAAATTTTATCCTAGCACAGAAAGATGTTCTTATGTGGCTAGTGGTAAAAACTTGAGAGTTCATCTCCTTTCCTCAAGGAAATCCATGGGGATTGGATTGATGGTCTTGAGATAAAGGCTTTTGTCTGTAATGAGATCTCCTGAATGAGGCCGGGCTGGATAGATGACTGTAACTCCATCGCTGTAGTGTTGGATCTTGTATGTGTTACTAAAGCAACAATGCGTGGATTATATTGCAGAGAGGCCTGACTGTCATCCTCTGCTTGCTTACATGACAATATTTACCCTAACACACTGGTAGCTTTTCTCAAGCTCTAGTACTCAGCTGCTTTCAGGTAACGAGCTGACTTGGAGAAGCCTCCAGCCTTTGCAGCTCCTGTGTCTACACTAGTCTCTATACCATGAGCGAGGAGCAATAGCTGCAATCTTATTTTGGGGAGCCCTGGACACGTGTTAAAGATGGGTCTGTGTGTTCTGTGCTGTGGTGCATGTTCCTGCAGAGCTCTGAGTCCAGCCAGCAGAGCTGCACGGGCTGAGCTCTCCGTGTTGCGTGGAGCTGGAGAAGCCTCAGCATGGTTACTAAAGAGCATGTATGGGCGCTTAACTTACAGACTGATAACTGGAGCTGCTGCATCACGGATGTCTCTTTGCTTATGGGCATCAGGTTTCTAATGATGCTAAATACACTGGAGATGGATGAAGGGTATATATTGTTCTGTCAGCACTTAACCAGCTGCTGAATTCTAACTTGTGCAGATAATAGCTGCTTGTTTGATACCGTGAGCATTCGGCAATCTTTAAATTAAATCTCTTGTTAATGATGACTATCGCCAGGTTCTCAGCAGTACCATTATGAGAGCTCCTTTGAAAATGTGTTTAATCCTTCATAAACTGAGCCGATGTCTGAATTCATCTAAAGCAAGCACCGGCGAAGTGGGATTTTGATGTCTGTCTGTATGAATTATATGCCATTAAAATTGTCCCTGCAACACTGTTTATACATCATAACACAACGTTATGTGATGAGGCCAGAGAAATCAGCTGAAGGAGAGATGTTGAGAAAATGTAATGTGAAAAACGATGTTGTCAGCTCCTTTTCCCTACAAGGTGTTAAGCGTCGCCTTTATGGAGACGCGAGAAGCGTGACCAGGAGTTCTTAAACTTGCATTTCATTTCTGTGTCATCTGAAGGAGACCGTACAAGAGGGATTCTTTCTCTCTGTGTTTTCACTGCTCTGGGTTTGGGGATATTTCCTCTCTCTGTTGCAATATCTTTTTCTCTTGTGAAGATTTGCCTGAGGCAAGAGACCTAGCTGCTCCATCTCTAAGGAATCGTGACGATGAGCACTTGAGACTCCAGTAGGAAGTGAGGTTAAATTATTTGTCATCACCTTCAAATAGATCTTTTGGAAGCAAATAATGCTCATGTCAATAAATTGCTTTTGTGCTTCATCCTTCTCGTGACATCCCAAGGTACTCCATTTCCAATCCATGGAACAAAAGTGAATTCTCTTGAAATCACTTTGTGTGCATGTGTCTCGGGTGTCAGCTACTTCATTGCTAAGAAGATAATGTTGCTGCATGGCTCCTGAAGATCCCAGGGTTAAAAAAAACCAACAAAGCAGCAACCTTTAAAGAGCAGGGGTAGGCAAGAAGAACAGATGATTCTCACATCACATTGACCTTCTGTGCTTGTGGTGTCTTCTGACAGCGTGGAGGGCTGCACTCCTTCCTGCTGCACCCAGCCCTTGGGTTCATACGCTTGTTCTTTCTCTTGCACCAAGCTTTGCCCCCCTGAGACCTCCCCGATGTCCTAATGGGACTGGGCTGGGGGTCCAAAACCAGCCCTTTGCCATGGGGCACAGTCAGCACCGGTCAGCGTTGCTGCTCTTATTTGTAAGGAGCTAATGGTTTATGTGCATTTCCTTCTCTTCCAGGAATACTTAACAGTGGAACTTCTCTACACCCATATCTACTCCTGAAACACATGGTAAAACTTTTCTGCTTGGCTTCTTCAGCTAAACCGAAAAGGGTTTGCCGAAGACATTTGCCACACTAATATCAAAGTTGGAATTAAAGTTGTGCCCACCCCTGCAATTTATCCCTGTCTGAAGATGGTCTTTGGACCCAGTTTGCTGCTCCCGGGGTTGCTACACTGCTAGCTTGATGTAAACTGAAGGCAACACCCATTCATTTGGATATTTTCATTTATTTTTTATTTAGTGTTGAACTCTGAAGGCTATTTGCCATCTGTAAAATAAGGCAATTGCTTTGCAGGTTCTTTTGTAGTTCAAATTTGGTCTGAAATTGCTATAAAGTCTCTTTAAAAGGTAACTCAGCTGATGTTTCTATGAAGGATCGGAGGCTTATGCTCTAACAATAAACTCACGCGTGTTTTCCAGGTGGGCACTTACATTTGACTCTGTTTCTGGATTTATTATTATAAATGGCTCTCTCCAGTACAGGAAAGCATTCTTCTTACTGGAAACCCTGTTAATTTTTCAAATCTTTCTCATTTCCATGCTTGTACCCTGCTCTTGGTTTGGGTTTTTTCAGTGGATCTTGCTCAGGTTCCTTTCCCAGAGATCTCCACTGCTAAAGGGTTTCTTTCTGCTGCGTTTTGGCCAGACGTGCTTCTGGAACTTCAGATGCCTGATCAGTATTGTTTGTGTGCAGCATTTCAATCCCAGCTCCGCTTCCCTCAGCAGGCAGCTCTGTTGCATCGCTAATTGAGTTACGTAGCTGAGCTGAAACCACTTAAAAGCATTTTCCTTGTCAGGGCCTGGGAATGTATTAAGTTCTGTAATCAATGAGAAGGGAGTGAAATAATGAAAAGGACACTGTGTGGATCTTCACAGTCTGGATGCTCTTACCCTGCTGAATTATCTGGAGGATTTCAGTGTTTCCAGTGTTATCTGGGATATAAAATTGATGGGCTCTGGTAGAGAGTGTCTCACCATAATGTGTAGGTTGAGTGGATCAGACACCAGTGGTGCAGTTTGGTAATTACAGAGGGAGCCAGAGGAGGAGGGAAATTGTAGATAATTAAAGATATTCATATAGGGGGATTATATCTTTGCTTATCTTCAAGCAAATCACTTTTCTGGACATATTTAGACATTCTTGCTTGCGGAGGTTCTGTAAAGAGGGGGTGATCTCTGTGCTTATTTGTAATTCTGATCTACCCCCTCATCACTCAAAGAAGGGGGAAGGAAAAAAAAAAAATATTGTTTGAGTGTCTGTCTTTTTCTCATTAGCTGAAAAGAAAAATAAAAACTTTGCTCATAGTCTGGCTACAGCATGATTCAGCCTGATTAGCTTCCTGAAGACAGTGCCCCAAGGGGAGTCAGGCTGCAGAAGAGCTGGGCTGCTCCCTGGTGATGCCTTTCTGCAGACCCAGTGCTGCCATGGAGGGAGGGGGCTCGGGCTGGTGCTGGACCCCAGGGACTGGTGACAATAAAGCTGCTGCTCCCTAGGGCAGGAGGGAGAGACACAGACCTGGTAGTTGAGCAGCAACAGGGAAATGGACTTCTAGCCTCTGGTAAAATCATTAGTTCTCACAGTTATTAGCAACTCGATTTCCTTTTCGGATTGGTATCAAATCAGCTAATTTAAATTCACTCATCCCTATTTCTAATCGAGGATGTTAAAAAAAGGAGCTTTCCCCCCTTGTATCCTCCAAGCGAGTATTTACTTTGATCAAATATCTCTAAAATTCACAAGAAATAACTCGCAGGGCTGGTTTCTTGGAGCTCCTGGCAGCAGCCAGACCTGCAGGTGCTGCAGGAAGCTGACCAAGACCAATGTGAGGTTAGAGAGAAACGTGGTGCTGCAGGTGGAACAAGTGGGATGTGGCATTGCCACCCTCAGAAGAGAATAGATTGCACCGCATCGATGCAGCTCGGAGCACTTCGCAAGCGGTAATTACGTTTCGCAAAGCCCTGGTGAGATAGGAGAGTAGAATCACACACTTTGCAGCTGGACAGATCGAATCACGCAGGTGTTACTTGGACAAGGTAGAACAAGAAGTTGGTGAACAATTTCAAGGGTGGGAGGAGGGAAGTAAATCAAAGATTTCTGATTTATTTTTTTTTTTCAACCTGTTGTGCCTTGCTTCAAGCTCTGAAAATAGTGTTTGGTTTGCTGCTTAATTAGAGGCACCCAGTTACCTGTTGGCTCGGCCGGAAAAGGCAGAAAGCCACCTTCTTGTCTGGTTTTCCAGCCACGCCAGCAGGTTACGCATCCACCTCAAGCCTGAGAGGGAGGGAATGGTTAAGGCACGAGCGTCCCGCTTACAATCTTTAGATTCACCATTGTTTTGGTCCCTGCTACTGAGTTCTTTCAACTCCCAGTGGTTCAATTTCTGTCTTCCCATTTTCCATCTGCAAAATGCCTCCCTTCTCTCAGGTGACTTCTGTTAAGCCTTGGCCCGTTGGACCAGAAGACCTCTGAGGCAGAGGGGTTGGAGCTTCTCGCACGCTGGGCACCGCAGTGATCAAGGACTGGCTTTCAGAGCCCCGCTTTCCCCCCGCCCTGTTGCAGCTGGGATGACATTAAGTGTTTGCATTAAGTTCTCACCTGATAAAATATTTTAAAGGCAATCGGTGGATTCTGGAGGGCGTTTCAGGCCGTGGAGGTTGGGGAGAGAGAAGGGGGGTGAAGAGTTATTGCAAGCATCCTGAGCTTCCCGAGGCGGTGTTAATAGCAGGCACGGTTGCTCAATTCTCTGGAGCACCCCTTTGTTTACATCTCTAAAGTGATTCTTTCTTCCCTCAATCTGGCTCTGTCTTTCAATTAGAAACTGGGATTTGCAGCAGAGCAACCCATTAAGATACCAGCTGTGCTTTAGTTTAAATGTTTCTTCTTTCAAAGACATACTCTGGGAGCACATGGAGCCTGGTGTTTTCTCTCTCAGATGGTCCCTCAGAGGCTGGTGTTTCAGGTTTGTGGTTAGGATCTGTTTCTCTGGATGATGGCAGAATAACCCGCAAGAAGCTGTGGTGCTGATTCTGCTACTGAGAAGGAGGGTTGGGCTTTGGCTTTAATTAATAAAAACGCAGCTCAAAATGTTTTGGTGTGCTGACTAAAACCTGAAGTTCTTTAAATGTGCTCTGAGAGAATTAATTTGTATTTGATAGCAGGAAAATACCGTTCCTTACCACCCTGCTGCGCACGTGTGTGTGTGCATACGTGCGTGTGTTTGTTTGTACCGTGCAGGACAGGAGCGGATCGGCAAAGACTCGCACTACGAGCAGGAGGGGAAGGTGCAGTTCGTGATAGACGCCGTGTACGCCATGGCCCACGCCCTGCACCACATGAACAAGGACCTCTGTGCCGACTACCCCGGGGTCTGCCCCGAGATGGAGTATGCGGGAGGCAAGAAGCTGCTCAAGTACATCCGCAGCGTCAACTTCAACGGTGAGCCGAGACTGAAGCTTCCACAGCGGGTTCACCCCTGTGGCTTCTCTCTTTCATAGAATCCTAGAATCATTCTGGCTGGATGAGACCTTCAAGATCATCAAGCCCAACCTTATTCCCAGCCCTGTCAAAACCACTAAACCATGTCCCTAAGCACAACA
>JANHFX010007974.1:41563-53001 GCA_027560015.1 Chloroceryle amazona
CCACAGCTCCATGGGGGGCTTGGAAACCCCTCCAGGGGTCACAGGGACTCCACCCCTGCCCTGGGCAGCCTGGGACACCCCTGGACAACCCTCAAGGAGAAGAAATTGTTTCTCGGGTCCAACCTAAACCTCCCCTGGGGCAACTTGCGACCAATTCTTGTTTTCTTGTTACTCAGAAGACACCGACACTCGCCACCCAGCAATATGTCCCCAAACCCTCTTCTTTGGAGCTCCTCACCGACAGATACTTTACAAAACAGAGAAGAAAAAGGCAACACAATACTAAGACACGCAGTAAAGGATGACTCTGTCCCCTTTCTGTTGTCCCCTGACGGGAGGAGGAACCTTCACTATGTTCATTTTATAGCTCTCAATGAGGAGAAAGACAAAAATAACAATGTTGTAGCAAAACACAGGAAACCACGCAGGAACGCCTCAGTTCTTTCATTGGCACCTTCTAGGACTATGGAAATTAGAGATGGGGGAAAAAAAATAACAAATATATCTTTCAGACCCCCTATTCCATATCTAGGCCAATGCAGAGGAGTATTCCCCGCGGATTCCCGGCTGCTCTCTCCTGCTTGCTGCGGAATAATTACAGCGACCAACGTGACTTCACGTTTCCCCAGAACTGCCACAGCCTTCCCAGAACCACCAACTTGTCTGGCTCCCGCAGACAACCTCAGCCGGCCTCGAAGGCACCAGCAATTCTCCTTCCCAGTAAGGATACGGCTTCAGAAAACATTTGGCATCTCCGACTTCTGACCACGCTCAGCGCAGAAGTTAACCCCGCAGATTTATTCTGTCCCATTGTGGCACCGTAATAGAGAAGGAGGAAATACTAATTAGCTCAGTGCTGGTGCAGGAATGCATGAATATTAATGCAGCCATCCAAAGTAATTTCACCAATTACTACTGTTACGGCAGCTCCATTACAATTCATAAGCTGAGGATTGATATGAAGATCAGTCTCAATAAGAGAGCGAGAAACAGCTCTGTTGTGCCTCAGGTGACACACCAACAAGGGTAGAAACCGTTTGGGGTTTTTACTGGATAGTAATCAAAATCACCAAATATTTCAATAATCAACCAAAAAGTCTTTGTCATTAACTAGGAAAAAATATCCCATCGGTTTTCAGAGATGCTTTTACAGCCATTGATCAGAACGGCACCATCTCTCCTGGTACTTTATTCCCATTTAAACAGCAAGGGCCATTGCCTTCCTGCTTGTCTCCATCAGTTTTTCTGGCTCTTTACCTGAAACATTAACACCAACTGCCTCTCTGTTATGAAACACACACGGAGCTTCCTTCCTCACAGACTGAGAGCAGGGAAGTTTGTCATCTCCTCTTCCTAACGCTGCAAGCGTGGAGCATTGAACACTGGGAAAGCCAGAAAGACCCATTAAACCACTGAACTGATTCCCAATTCGGGATCTTTATTCTCTTTCTCCATCTCCCATTGATACTCCCTTTAAAGCGCGGGAGCTCAGGAAGACATCAGTATATGAAATGGCTGATCGATTATATGACATGTTGAAGCTTAAATGCACTTTTACTCTGGGTAGAGCATTACAGTTTTGTATTTATTTCCTCTCATAATGTTTTCCCTCCCTCTCTGCAAACACTGCCAATACTTGGAAATTATAAAGCTAAAATCCGCTGCGATTACAGAGGAATTAAACCATTTTCTGGAGAAAAAGAATCATGATACATATTCAGAGGACTTTATCAAGCTCTACTGATGCAGAAGAACGGCAAAATATCCCTTTTGTTTCTGCACTGAAGGTGACCATTGCTTTACAACGGTACCTACACGTATACATCATGGGCAAGATCCACTCTGAGACATCACCAAGTATCCAACACACAAATCAGAGGAGCGAAAATTTACCTGCCAGCAAAGAAAACCAGCTTGCATGATGGCAACCAGGCTACAGAGAGGAATTTCTCCTGCACCACGACCACAACTCAAAGCAAAGCCCACCTCAGCCCCAGTGACCACAGCCGGGTACCCACAGCCCTCGGGGAAGCCTCTCCACGAGCAGGGCTCTCCCCTGCAAAGCACCAGCCCCATCCCCATAGGAACCAGAAGAGTTCTGAGGGAGGTACCTCAGGGCCCTAAACAATGAAATCTGGTCTCCCTATCCCCAACTTTTTTACTGCAGTAGAGACTTGACTAAGTACTGAACCTACGTACCTAACGTTGTGCCAGATGCTGAACAAATGTCTTTCCCATTTCAGGAAACAACAACTCCATTTAATAAATAACACAAAAGTTCTATGTGCAATTTTGCTCTCCTGTTGTTTATGATGTGTAAAAGTAAGAAAAAATGAAACATTAAAAAAAAAAACCAATCAAAACACTGGTAACAAACAGCGACAGAAGCAGCTGGTTCAAAAATCACCTTGGATGTTGTGGGGCAGATGCAGGAGTCACCCAAATTATACAGTATTTTATTATGCTGTATAATAAAATACTGTATAATAAAATTCTGTATAATAAAATACTGTATAATAAAATACTGTATAATAAAATACTGTATTTTATAACCCCTAACGGTCTGCAGTTTGAGAAGCAAACAGCTTCTCTGTGAACAGCATGGGAAGATGCAAAAGCCTTGGAGAGGTCTTTTTTCTCTGCTTCCACCTGCTGGCCAGACCATAATAACTTTCGATCGAGATGAGCACTGCAGATGGAGTTAAAAAACACCCGGGGACCAGCTGTGGATGAGTCCTGCCTGTGGCCAAAGCCCCCTTGCTGCTCCGAAGCTCTGCTGACACCCCCAGGAGACGTGGAGCTGCTCTTTACTTCGTGCAAATGCAGCCGCAGTATCAAGTTTTTCAATTATTCTCCAAATCACAAAAGATTTATTCCCTTGGTGGCACTGAGAAATTCACGTGTGAATACTGGGCACTGAATTAAATGCAGTTTAAAAAAAAAAGAAAGTGAAAGTGAAAATGCAGCCTCTCAACAGCCCCACGATTTCTATGGCAATACCAACAAAGAGGAATTTAGCAAATAATAATTATTTGGGTAAAAAATACTTTCAAAATATTTCAGGAGGAGGATTTTTACCGGAAGGGACACTCACTGCAAATTGGAATAGACTGGGGAAAATTGTTCCTAGAGATAATTGCTGTTAATGACTCTCATCCAGGATGAGTCTCAAATCAGAGCCAAATCCTGTTGTGATGGGCACTCAGGTACCAAATTCCGAATTTTAAAGTACATCTACTGCACTTCCCAGAAATCAGATTTCTCTCTTGCATCATCGTAAACAGTTCTATGCAGTGTCCTCCTAGTCCTGGATAACATCCCCTGGGGATGCTGCCCAGAATGTTTGTATGGAAGCAATGCTGATGAGCTGAGACCGTCCTGCTCATCTCAGATAAATCCAAACTGTATTCTTGGAGTATGGGGTACTATTGCCAATGGGTTTTGCCCTACCACACGAAGTGTATACATAGAATCATAGAATAGTTTCAGCTGGAAGAGACCTTCAAGATCATCAAGTCCAACCTTATTCCCAGCCCTGTCAAAACCACTAAACCACGTCCCTAAGCACAACATCTGCCCAGCTCTTAAACACCTCCAAAGAAGGTGACTCCAGCACCTCCCTGGGCAGGCTCTTCCAATGCCTGACAACCCTTCCAGTAAAGAAATTCTTCCCAATATCCAGCCTGAACCTCCCCTGGTTCAGCTTCAGGCCCTTTCCTCTTGTTCTATCGCCTGTCACCAGGGAGAACAGACCAACTCCTGCCTCGCTACAACCTCCCTTCAGGTGGTTGTACAGAGCAGTAAGGTCTCCCCTCAGCCTTCTTTTCTCAGGGCTAAACAGCCCCAGATCCAGAGGCATGCTCCAAACCCTTGACTAGCTTGGTAGCCACCTCTTGGTACCCTCTCCAGCACTTCAATGTCCTTCTTGTAGAGAAGGGCCCAAAACTGGACACAGTATTCGAGGTGCGGTCTCGCCAGAGCATTCAAAGCAGACCAGAACTTCATTTTATTTTGGTTTGTTGTTTTTTTTTTTTCCATTGCTCCATTAGAGTGTGTAGCAGAAACCCGTGTTTATTGAGTATCTATTTGAAAATATCCCGTTTTCACCAAGATAAATAGGCTGCTACTGCCCAAAGACAGAACTCGCTGCTGCTATTTTAAGATCTCTTCCAGAAGACTGATTTCCTATGGGAGAAATAAGTGGGTAAAAGCCCAAGCTTGTCTCTGACTAAATATGCTTGTTGAAACCCTAGGAGTTTGTTAGCAGCTCACATCATTTTTTCCTCTTTATTTGTGTTGTTTCTTTGACATGGAGAAAACTAACTGGATGAAATTCTGGTTCTCTGAACTTATCTGTGTGCTCAAGAGCAGAGAGCGCACAGCTAAAGGGCCAGGTCCATTTGCAGAGCCAGAATGATGTAATTTAGGCACAATTACTCCCTCCTCTATTCCTCTAGTAAGACTTCAGAGGAGACAAAACAGCCCAGGAACGATGGGAGCACTTCATCTCTTTCTCTGCTTATCCCTTATCCACCTACACTTCTCAGGTGTGGCAGTGATGGTTTCAATACCCGCCCCCTGTTTCAGACACAGCATCTTTCCAGGCATGCCACTATATAAATCATGCCTAAATATTAGCAAAATTTCCTTACCTCTAAATGTTTCACTGTAATTTTCTTAGTTTCACTAACAAACGTTCACCAGGCACCAGGGCAGTCCAACTGCAGCAACATGATGCTATTTCTCCTTCATGAACCTTGCTACTGGACTTAGCAGGAGGTCTCGGGCTCGATGATAGACATCTGAGATTTAAGCAGGAGCTCAAAGTTAAACCTCCAAATGCATGTGGAAGAAAGTGCTGAAAGAAAGATCCTTTTGAGATGTGCAAGGTAATCTGGGCTGTCGCTGCCTGGGAAGAGGGGTTTGCAGAAGCTTCATGTCCCTGTTGGGCAGGAAGGTGACGTGGTCCCTGCTGCCAGCTACTAATAAACATTTTTATTAATAAAGTTAACAAAGCCCCCACATAGCCAATAGGACCTGAGAGATTTCAGGGCAGGTATTTTGTGGTCAGGCTTGGTCATTTGTGACAAGGATATTTTTCCATCCTGTATAAATCATCTCCTAACCAGCAAGGTGAATAGGAGGAGATGTAAATTTCTTTCCTTGAAGTAAGTGGTGTTAACTAAGGCCAGGAGCAAATTTTGAGATGAGTGATCTGAGGAGGTCTGGAGAGTTCTGCTTTCCTCGTTTTGGAAGGTTAATTGTAAAGGACAAAGCCCCTGTAGAAGGACAGCATTCATGTGCAGTGTTGCACTCGGGCCATTTCAGTGCTGAAAAGCAGCTCCCCCAAGGTCGTCTCTAGACAGTTCTTGCATACAAAGATGCTGAACGGTCATCTGATCGTTTTAATAGAGCCAAGAAATAATTTATGAGAGGCTGAGTGCCCAGCTAATGTTGCCTGCTGTCCAGCTTCAAGAATTGGTTTGCACCAACTTTTTGGTTTCCTTATTTTTGACACCTTGGTCAGGTTTTCAAAAGGTGACTTTTTCATTCTAGTTTGTGATGGGTTTCGATGGTCATATCACAGAATCATTCAGGCTGGAAAAGACCTTTAAGATCATCGAGCCCAACCGTTAACCCTATTCTGCCAAGCCCACCACTCAGCCATATCCCCAAGCACCACATCCAGATGGGTTTTTAACACACCCAGGTCTGGTGACTCAACCCCCTCCCTGAGCAGCCTGTTCCAGGGCCTGACAAACCTTTAGGTGAAAAAAAATTCCCAAGGTCCAGTTTAAACCTCCCCTGGTGCAGGTGGAGGCCATTCCCTCTTGTTCTATCAGTAGTCCCTTGTGAGAAGTGAGCAGCACCTACCTTGGTAAACATCTCTTCAGCTGGTTAGTGGTGGTCTTTAGTTGGAATTCGTGTCCAGCACAGGGACACTGAAGTAGTGGTTTGCTTTTTTAGCCTGGGAAGGAGAACAGTAGCAAAACTGAGGTCACTTTAAACCTTTTCAGTTTCTTTTGGCTATCTGGGTGTAGGTGTTTTCCATGGGAAGAGAACCAATTCCTGTTAAACTCTGCCCCTGGATAAAGAACCTCAGCTTTTTCTCATCGCACTCATAGTGGATAACTTCCCAAGGGTTTGTACACCCAGGCTCCGTGTTCAGCTGTGACCCTCCTGGGGCTCGTTCCTCGGGCTATGGAAAGCTGCTCTGAAGCCAGTTCCCTCTCAGTATTCTATAGAAGTAAACTCCCAGCACTGCTGCGGATCGGTTCAGTCTTCCCGGTGGCACAGGATCAACAACCATCGTAGAACTCATCCACTGGATAAGCCCAGCATGGAAAATGCAGAGGGATGAGGGAATGGAAGAAGCAGGGAGAGAGGCTTTGGCTGGTCTGGGTGGTGTGTTCATATTGGCAAAGCCTGGGAGCTCCTGGGACACGGGTGCTGATGCCTTGCGCGTTCCTTGGCCATCATCTCACGGCTGGGAGGGCAGGGACAGGAGAGCACCCTGTTGGGCTGGTGCCAGTTGGCTTGCTTTTAGCTTTGGTCTTCACCTGCCCTTCCCTGAGCCACCGGTGCAGCCGTGCATCTCCATCTCCTGATGGTTAGGTCTTGGAAAGCAATATTTAGTCTATGCTTAAGAGCCTGTTTTCCCCTTCTCCTACCTAACTTTGTATGAAACCAGAAAGTAGAGCAGTGGGAGTGCTTTGTCCCAGCTGTGTGCCAGAGAGAAAAAAATGTAGCTCATTTTCAAGCACCCTGAGCCCGTGAGCTTGAGATCTTCTTTGCATGTAAGAAATCTCCTTCTCGCCGTGCAGCTGAAATCATCCCCTCTCTACCTGCTTCCAGAGTCTTTTCTTCCTTGCAAAGGTAACGACGCTCGTGCAGAAAGAGCTCAAGCAACACTTTAATGAAGAGAGGCTGGATTTGCACTCAGTTTGAATTTTGATATCGTCACGCTACCTGGAGAACCAAACCAAAATATGGAGAACTTAAAATCTCAGGTGCTTGTACAGCGAGATTCCGCAGATCTCAAAGTGCGGAGTGTGGTTCTATTTTTGCCAAAGAAAAAGCAGAAGATTCTGTTCCTGTGAGCCCTTCGTGTCCTCAAACTGCAGTAAACGTGGACTGAATAGTGAAGAAACACCTCGGGTAGTTACATCTGCCTTGCACCTTGGCCTTCTATTAATTCATTTCTCATCTCGTGGCGATTAAGAGATCGAAATCCTACAAATTCAATCAGATCGTGTCTTCTCTTTTTTGAACACATTCTGCAGGTGAAAGGGTGTCATGTACTCTCAGTGTCTGCGTGGTGAGAAGGCAGCTTATTTGTTGGGAGCTGAAGATGAATTAAATTGTCATAGCCCCTGAGAGCGAGAAGCTAATGCTCAGTCTCTGAAGGGCTTGCTGGGGCTGAGCTAAATTCCTGTAAATCCTAATAGAAGGAAAATAAATCCTAAATTATAGAAAACCAACTAAACAGCCGTTTGTTTTAATAATTAGAAGATCAACGAGTCAAATAACAAAGAGGATCATTTCTGAAAATACTGTTTCTTCTCAGTAATGAGGTTTTCGTACGTTGCTCTTTATTCTTTTCATAACTGCACGAAGGAACTTGAATTGCAAGTGAAATCTGCAGCGTTTGCAACCAGGACTGGCCGGTCCCGGCAGCCAGGTGGTACAAGAAGAGCAGCAGAGCCATGCGCAGGTCGTGAAAGGCTTGCACTTCCAAAGCAGATCCTCAGCCAGGGGTCCAATTACTCCAACTTCAAAGTCAGGAGCCAGGACACTTCTGCTGGATTTATGACCTGAGATCATGATATTTTTTTTTGCATTTCTATAGATATTCATCGTGCCTACAGATCTCAGTTTTTTCACAGCTTGGTTTTTTTTTTTCCCTGTGTCCTTTTGGCACATAAATGGTGATGGACCTGAAAATAGCCACAGGTCTTCGTTGCTGTCACGTGTCCCTACCCACGCACGAGGTTGCCGTCCCAAGGAACTGTGCCTTTGGGGGCCTCTGGAGGTGACCCGACAGACGATGCTGGAGTTGCCTCGCTGTGGAGTCTGCAGCCCTGTAGCATCCCATGCATCTGCTGATTTAAACAATTATTTTAGAAGGGGGTGTTTAAAAGCAGCAATTGGCAGTCCCCCACAAACAGTTTTCTTGCTCCTGCAAAACATAAAAGGCCATGTTTCTGGAGTGACAGCTCCTGATTACGGCCTCACTTTAGGACCTTGTAGGTCCATAGCAGCACCCATCCTTCACCTTGGCCTTCTGCCTGCCCCTCGAGCAGGAAGGGGGGTTCCTGCCAACAGGTGGGTAACCTGCTCTGGGTGAAGATGTTGAGGCAGCAGAGTCTGCGTTGGCACCGTTGACTTTGGTGTGGCCGTGCCCATGGCGTCTGCTCTCGTGCTGTGCAGACTCCAACACCTCTCTGTGTCCACGCGGAGATTTCCTCAGGATACAGGGAATCCACAGATGTCTGTGTTGCATTTTGGGAATCTCACTGGACCTCCTGCCCTTTGAATCATACTTTTTTTTGTGGTCTCTGACAAAATCGAGCTTAAGTAATAATAGGCAGCCTGTTAAGAGTTGTGATTAACTAAATCCTATTTACCCTTTGTGCTGACTTCCCGAAAGAGCCTTGGAATTACAGCCATTTCTTCTTCTTCACTTTGTGTTTTTACTGTATTCTGGCTACGTTAATCTGTAATGACAATTAAATATCTGCCTGGTGCTTGTAAGGAGCCAGGGAGGGGAGATTTCAGTGGACAATTTTCTCTACCAGCCTTTGAACTGAATCTGCATCTGGTGTCGGAGGATAGTCAGGAAATAATCTACTGGAGCTAGAATGGAAACTATGCTAATTTGCTCATTCAGATCTTTTTTTTTCACTCACTGGAGTTCAGTGAAGAATGGGAATCATGAAAAAAAAAATCCTCATAATCTTAAAGTTCAATGCTACAAGAGAAGAGATTTTTCATTGCTTTAGGGGAGAGAAAAAAGTCACACAGGAGGAGGAAGCTGTGAATATAGATATGCTGGAATATTGTCATAATCTTCAATCTTGACACAATATTGCTCTACTCTACTGAAACCTATTTCAATATGTCTTGAAATAAATGTCACGCTTGAAGTTTTCACCTTGAGATCTGAGGAGGTGCAGTGCTGCTTTGAATTCTCATGCAGGAGAGGGTTCACATCTCGTGCCATGGTGATTTAAAGTGCAGATGTTCTGGTGAGAACTCACCTGTGGATCAGGAACCTCCCATCACTCAGCTACCGGTGCCTCTCCAGGCTGCCGGCCAGCTTTGCTCACCACCAGGCACAGCAGAAGGGTTGAGGGGAGGGCCCCTTGCCTTGGTGTTTGCCCTGCACTTCCTCACCCGTGTTGCTCACCTTAGGATACAGCAAATAAAGTTAACTCAGGATCCTGCTCATCAGCTGTTCCTGACTGAAACGCCTTTCAGCCTGTGCCAGTGTCATGGAGTGTAAATAAGGGAGTACACAAGGAACAGTCTTCCTACAGCTTAGCCTGTTCTTTTCCATCCCAACCACATGCTGAGGATGGGAATAAGAACATATTGTGGAGGAGGAAGCTATTTCTGGATGCTAGTCAAGATTCACTAGACCTGGGCTGACTTCTGACAGCAGTATCTCTCAGAAGCAGATGGAACATTTTCTGGGTGAAAAAAAAAAAAGCCATTTAGAGGCTCCATTCACAGGCATGATTTTCACTAAGGAACTCCCTGAGGAAGGAGGGATGGGAGGGAGGCTGGAGGGCAGGAGGAAAAGCCTTCTGATATTTCTTACTTTGTGCAAAGTGAAGTAGGGCTGATCTAGTTTTGCATTGTTTTATTTTTAGTTAGGTTTGGGCAGTGATAATTAACCCCTGGCAGAGCACTAGGATGATGCCCCTGTGTCCAGAAGTATCCCTTTTAGATGGCTGGAGTGATAGGTGACCTTTGCCTGGAGCATGTTGCTGGTCCAAAAGCTCTCCACCGTGACCAAATAAAATCGAAATTGTAAAGATTTGGCGTTGTTTGGTTGGATTTTCTCTTGTTTCCTTCCCCCAGGCAGTGCTGGCACTCCAGTGATGTTCAACAAGAACGGCGATGCCCCAGGGCGCTACGACATCTTCCAGTACCACACCACCAACACCAGCACCCCGGGCTACCGCCTCATCGGCCAGTGGACAGATGACCTCCAGCTCAACGTGAGTCTATTTTATTCTTTGCTTGCTCGTTTTTGTCAGCTATGGGCACTAAATGCTTTTGGTTTATATCCTGCAAAAATTCAGTAGAGATCTTTCCTATTTTGCTGCAGAATGTGGGTTGTTTGGGTTATTTTTTTCACGTGTTATCTTGTTTTATTGTGTCCTGCAACTAAGGTTCCTCGGACTAATAGAGATATTAGTTGATCATGCAAGTTTTATGCCTTTTGTGCATCTGCAGTCCCTGGTTGCTAACTTGGAAAACGAAGCAGTAATGGGTTGTAGTTTGAAACCAACGGGCTTTCATTTGCAGGTGCTTTTCAGTTTTTCTAGCTTTATGAAAGATGAAACTAAATATTTTTTGAGTGGCTCACTTTCTCAGTGTTACTTTTAAGCAAAGATGCCCAGATGAATGAGGTGGCCTTTTGGTAATGACACCTAAAGAAAAATAAGCACGTAAAAGCAGGTGGTCAAAGACCCTCAAACTACTTTGATGTTTCCCAGCTGAAAACCCCACAACTGGTGGCCGAGAAAGCTGGCGACTCTTGTGTCAGCTTCGTCCACACAGGGAGGGTGTGTGGCAGGTCTCTGAAGATCTGGGTTCATGCTTCCTGCTTGACTTTGTGCGTGCTGCTTGAGCCTCAGATTCCTGGAGATGTGGTGCCGGTTTAACATGAGTTGTTTGACTCCTTGTAGATTGTTATTAAAGCACAAGGACAGTGTTTTCAGTTCAGTTTGAGCTCTCTTCAGTAACAGAGCCTGGATAAAATCCAGGTTTTCCTGAAGTGAACTTCCCAGTTGCTACAAAAGAGTTTTTTCTTCTCTCCAAGTTCCCACCTGAGGTTTTACCAGCTCCCTCCCTTAACAGATGTCCATCCTCGGTCAGTTATGGCTCCTTCCCTGCCTCTGCTGCAGGATTTCCTTGGAAAATAAGGTGCAGGGTGAAAAGGAAGGATGTGTCAGCATGGCCCGGAGCTGACACCCCCGGAGAGGTGGCCGGGACAAATTGCTGTGTGTGGTCACAGCAAATCCACACTTGGGGATGGGGTTTGTGCCTCAGATCTCCGTGTGGACCCAGCACAGCGCTGACTGCACTCGGGGGAGGAGACCCATTATTTATGGGGAGATGGGAGCTACCTTATTTCTACTGATAGAGTTAATAAAGGCCCAAAACTGCAATTCAAGGAAAAAAAAAATTCTGTTTGCACTGCTTCT
>JANHFX010007974.1:68104-79847 GCA_027560015.1 Chloroceryle amazona
CAAGCCCCCCGTGGAGCTGTGGTGCTGAGGGCCAGGGGTCAGTGGTGCCCTGGCAGTGCTGGGGGATGGTTGGACTCGATGTTCTTCAAGGTATTTTTCAACCAAAACAATTCTACCGTTCTAACCCCCGAGTGTCTTTTTGCAGCAGTTTGAGGAAGTCTCAGCATTTTGTGGTGCTTCTGTCTTTTCTAGCGTGATGGATGGAGGCTTCTCAGAAGGTTTATTACTTTCTCTTGACTAAAACACAGATATACCTTGCAAATAAAGCACAACACAGTTAAATTCACTGTGGTTTTGATGGGGGCTTCTCATTGGGCCACTTAGTTAAATGATATCCTTATCTAATAGAAATATAACCTGCAGGAGGGGGATCCTCTCCTAGAGTATTTCTCTCAGTAGTTTGAGTCAAAGAAAAGAGTCCTGACTTAGCAAGTTTGTCTGTAAAGGTGAACCAGAACTGTACACCTAAGAAGTGTTCCTGCGTAGCTCTGATTTTAGTGCCGCGTGTCCTTCATCCCTCACGGCTGCCGAGGCTCAGTGCTTTGCTTATCATCTGCCAGGTACCATCAGCTTTCAGACAGTGCTGTGAGTGAAGGCTCACATTGTATTGGTTATTAGTAAAAAATGTCTGATGCTTTCAGTTCTGTCTGTCACTGCCAATCTTACATCATTGATCTTTCCTCTCTGCAGACGCCTGAAGAAGAATACTTTTTGAAACGTTTGCAAAAAAAAATGTCACAAATACCTGCCCGTTTGAGATTCAATCTCAAAATAATTATGATTTCTCTGAGCAACGTGCGAGCGGCGGTCTGAACCCAGGAGGGGCACAGACCTTCATGGCAAGGACCTGCCTTGGGGCAGGGCCATTAAAATCCATCTTCATCAGGCCAAGCTAGAGGACTGAAAAGCCCATGGATTCAGTAGAGAGTTCCTTTGGCAAGTCTCACAGAGCATCCCAGTGAGCGTGGCCCTGGCTTAGGGGGAGGCCAGCAGTGTGGGAATTGAGCCAGGAAAAAGCTGAAGCTTCCTGGGAGTGCAGGAAGGCACCTGGAAAATGGATTAGCAGGACTTCTGACACTGGCAGACTGAAGCACTGCCAGCTCACTTGCCTGTGGTCCATACAGTCTGAACTGGTAGCTGAGCTAAAAGGACAGTCTTTCATCATTTTTCATCATCCTTGCACCACGTTACTTAGATCTTCCCTCCAAAAAAAAAGCTTAAACACTGGTAGCACTTTTTAGGGTAAATCCTCCCTCATAGCCGTGCCTCTTGAGTAACCTGCTGGTGATCTGTAGTGCAATTCAACACTGATCCATCACTCCTCCAGCTGAACTCAGTGGGAGTGGCTCTTGCTGAAGGCAGTCCAGGCTGGTCCCACAGTAAGCTGTCATTGTTCCCAGTATCGAAGCTGAAACCTGACATGTAAATATCCCCCTTACGCCATCCTATAGGTTTTCCTTTTATTTTATTTTATTTTTTTTAATCCAGCAGTGGATGCTTTTAGAGTACCCTTCCAAAAAAGAAGAAGAAAAAAAAAAATCTCAGATAATTTATGCTACTCAGGTTTGCACTGTGCTGGGTTGTAGCAGGAACTGAAGGAAAGCATTCAGAGACCAAACCTTCCCTTAAAAATATCTGTTGTTGGTTGAAGAGGGGGAAAAAGAAACCAAAGACTGCAGCAGAATGAAAGGTGATAGACAACGAGGGCTGCTTTTATTAATTTTCAGCTGAATAACCTGATACTGTGAACCAAAGGCCGGCGTGTGAGGATGGCAGTGTTGCTCCCCATGCGGGAGGTGTTGTTTTCAGGTATGAAGAGCACCCTGAGCTTAGCCTGGTGTGTGAAATCCGGACGGTGACTACTGGGCTGGATTCTCTTTTGACTGGTTTGAGGTGTGCTGGGGATGAAACCCTGGGGATAACACAAAGGGCAGCATCATAAAGCCCCAAACACCCACTGGTTCCATCCTTGGCTTGGGGCTGGTTGCAGAGACTCCAATTCTAAACCACTTACTTAAGGCTGAAAAACTGACTCAGGTTACCTCTGCTTTCAGAAGATAGATTTGCTCTAACTTGTCAGTTTAAGCAGATAAGAATTGTGCACTATAAAGACACATTTGGAACTACGTGCTCTTTTTTAATTAAAGAAAACTATGCAAGGGCTGCAGGATGAATACCGGAGATGCACAGCCCATCCCCTTCCATTAGCGAGCAGGCAACACGAAGCTCTACTCAGATATAAAAGCATTAAAATAATTAATGTTCGGTTTTATTGTGTGTCAACAGAAATGTATGATAATAAGCATTTTTGCAGAAAAAAAAGTGTAGATCAAGCATTTTCCTCTACATCAGTGTTGTGCTAAAAATGTCCTTGGTTTAATGTAGAACAAATAGCCTTTGGATCTCATTAAAGATGTTATTACAAGTGCTCAGCGTAACTCGTTTCTGCTGCTGGGAAAGCAGGTAAAAGTGGTAAAAAGTGATGACAAATATTAAATGAAAGAACAAGGGAAAGAGAAAAATAAATGAGGTTTATATGTAGGTTAAGAAGTGCTTATTAGGAGATCACCAGAAAAGAGTTACAGTGGAGGAATAAAAGGGATGGTTTTAGTAGAAGGTTGAATCATCATTAATTTAATATGTTAAATAAAAAGTGATGCAGATGCAAGGTAGATTTTCCTACCTGTACCCAAACACCACCTGCCCTTTACTCTGGGTGTTAAGAACCAGTGCCGGGGGACTTTTTACCCATGACAGGTAACCTAGAGCTGAGCATGCGTTGTGAGAAGAGCGGAGCGGGAGGGAGCATCTCCCTGATGCCCCTGAGGGTATAAAAGAAACCAAAGGAAACCCTGAGTTTTATTACTAGTGAAAAGTACAGACAGACAGCTGCCCACCAGTACTGCAGTGGAAGCCTCCACCAGTTTCCCAGTGCAAGCCTGGTGCACCAGCCTGAAGAAAGCAAGCTTTAAGGAACGTTATTTTCCACGTGTGCTCAGACAGGGATCCTGCCCCCGCCAGGGCTTCCCTGCAGCTCTCTCAGCATTCATGAGAGGAAGAAACTGGAGCTGTTGCAGGTCCTGGCTGAGACTGATCCTGGGGCACTTTGCTCATTAATAGGTATCTGAATCAGCAAGGTGAGGGTCTGGGATTGTGGGAAGGTTGTCACGATTTCTTGATGGCATTTCTGGTTTGTGCTGACAACGAAAAATTGTGAGGGTTTTTTGTCTAGGAGACTTTTCCAAGTGATGAGTTTCCATCACCTTTAATTAGAAAGTTGTGATTTGCTTGTCCCTGGCCTGTCTATGGGCTGGACACTCTGTCTCAGCAGCAGCCACTGTTAAACTGGGGCAAACCCAAAAAGGGCAGCAGTAGGAGAAACCAGGGCAAAATATAAGTAAGAACATTTAACTTCTGCTTACAAAGAAGATCAATTGGAGGGCTTAAAGATAATTAATACAGCAGAGCAGGAAAACTGAGGAGGTTTTGCTCTTCCTCTAAAGTAGTTTTCTTTTGAAGTGTCCCAAGACACCTAAAAGCACTCGCTAGCACAAACCACATCGGCCTGGGGTTGGTTCTCTGTTCCTGTGGGATGGCACTGGAGGAGGAGGGGAAATACCTGCCACGAGGTGAGCTGCGGAGCTCAGGACCAGAGCTCGGGTGCTCTGTGGGGAGCAGGGGTGCCTGGGTTCTGCTGGGGCCACAGCACTCCCAGCCCAGCAGAGATGATCTTGCAGCAGCTGGGATCAGATTCAGATGCTGTTATCTCAGGGCTTTGGGGGCTGCTGGTTAAGGGCTCCTGCTTCTGCCTTGCACAGGATTTAAAAGCCTCTTTGAAGTAGCTGGATTGTGACTCGGATTTAGAACGAGGAAACAGAAAGAAAATAAAGAGGCAGGAGTAGAGCTCAGTCTTTACCTCATTTCAGGGTGCCCGGGTGTAACTGGGCTCAAGGCGGTGCTGAGAGCACCCAGGTTAAGAGGATGACTCCGGAGCCAGGGGTGATGTGGCAGGGCTGGGGTGGGACCGGGGCTTTGGTCCCCACAGGGAGCAGAAGGGATGCTCCTTCCCGGAGCTGGCACGCTGTGGCTGCTGCTGGGAAAACAACTGTTCTGTTTAAGAAGAGCTTCAGTATCTTCTGGGGATGTTTTTTTGCACTCTCCTGAAAATGCAGTAACCCCCACGGCTCAGCACGCAGTCAGCTGTTGGTCACGAGCAAAAACCATCGGGTTTGCTCCCTCCATCACCTCACAGGCTTCGCGCTCCTCTTACGGCTCTTCTGTCGATCCCCTGCAGGCAGGGAAATTAAAGAAGTTACAGAAGGAGGTGGAACACCTGATCTGTGATGTCTGGGCAAGTCACGGGAGTAGCTTTGCATTTTCTCTGGCAGTTTGGCTTCTTGTTGCTGTTATCTGTTGAAGGGACTTCAGCTGATATTTTGCAGAAGGCTCTTGATTGTGTGTTATTGACATATTCTTAGCTTAAAACCATTATCGTGTTAAAGCCTTGGATTTAGAAACTAATTACAAGACATTAATAGCTAAGCCCTAAGAGCTAAGTCATGCAAATATTGCTATCTGGAAAGTGGAATGTACAAAAACTGTTTGAACTGCTGACTGAGTAACTGGAGCCTAAAAGCAATCTGTGAGGTGGCAATAAATCTGAGCCCAATCCTCCACAATTGTTTTCTAATGTGTCCGTGAAATTAATGGCACAGTTGGTATGAAAGTCCTATCAGGGAACGTGGCTATTTTTTTTTTTTTCCCCTAGTAGGTTAATTATCACTAATGTAATTATTTTTATACTGATTTTTATTTTAATCAAACGTTGCATGAAACAATTTAGTTCAGAACAAATAGCTTGTTACAGAAATGTTTGTGGGAGAGAGAGAGAGAGGAAAAAAAAAAAGGCAATGTTTAAATTATACACGTATATTGAGTTACTTTATTCATTAAAATGAACAATTGCACCAGGCCTTCTGAGACAGACTAAGCATTTCTTGTTAATGTTTGTTCTGGAGCGAACATAATGAGAATTTATATTGGTAATGGATCCCATCCCTCTAGCTTGAGGTGTTTATGAACTGGGCGATACGTAGGAGCTCGGGGAAGAAAAAAAGGAGTTGGAGTTCACCCCTGAGCCAGATGGATGCTGCACTGGCCTCTGGTTGTGGGGAAGGCTCTGGATCTGGAAGAAGTGTTTTCTTTTCCTTTGTGGTTCGGTTTTTGTTTGTTTCTTCATTTTGTTGGTTGGTTTTTTTCTTCTGTACTGTGGTGGTCGGGCAAAACGCAGTGTCCCGCGGTGATGTGGTGGCTCTGCTGGATCCAAGTACCATGGAGCAGAGCCAGCTGGGAAGTTCTCTCTTCATCAGTTGTTTTGAATGTCCTGCAATGAACCAGTTGTGGTTTAGGGCTCTTTTTTCCCATTTATGGGATCGATTCATCCTCACATGAGCTATAACAGCAGCGTACTGTTGAGGATGTGCCACTCAAGGTGGTGATGAGTGGATGAGGGGTCGATATGGGATTGTTTTTCAAGACATGAGACTCGTGTCCACAGCATCTAGTGCAGTCCAGGTTTTGCACCTTTCCCAAGTCTGGCAGAACTGTAGGGGAGGAGATCGTTGTGTCTCTTGGTGCTGACTTGGTCAAGTGCTAAGTTCAAGACATCAAATTGTGGGATAGCTGCCGGTCTTCCATCAGCGAGGGCTTGGGCAGGACGCAGCCATGTCCCATGGACACCAAAGCAGTGCAGCAGTTCCTGCCCCTGACTGAAACACACTGTGAGTTTGGTTTTGTTGAAAACCCTTTGACAGTAGCTGTGGGCAAAAGTCATCCTTGCTGTTTTATCAGGATTTTACAATCCTGATCCTGAAACTGAACTCAAAATCTTTAAGCAAGCAGCTTCCAGTCCACAGTGACTAAAATTATTGGGGAAAAAATCAAGGAATATAAGGAGGTTTAGATTTAAATAAATGCAAGAAATGGCTAAATATACAATTACTTGCCATGATAGAGGTCTTTATTTGACTCGGGTTTCAAAAGCCAAATCATTTCAAGGAAACTGCAGTAAAAGCTGGAAGGAGGAGGGAGGGGAAAAGTGGGACAGACAAAAAGTACATTGGGCACCATTATTAGATCCTAAAGCAGACAAAGACACAAATGAACATTTTTGTTTGCATCTCCAAAAGGAGTTATGAAGCAATAATTTATTTCAAAGACAAAAAATATTTCAAAAAATATTCTTTTCTTGAGGGGGGAGTGCCTCTGGTTTGACTCAGATTCTCATCTCCCAACACCCAGCTCTGGAGCCAGGTACAGGCAGTTTTCATCATTATTTTGTGTGCCAGAAGCAGCAGAACGCTGTGAATATTTGGGGCCAGGGATACCAAGTTATCACGGTGTTATCCCAGGAGATAGAAAAAGGACTTTCCATAATTTTGCCTGATCTTCTGTATCTCTTTACGCACAGTATCAGTGCAGAATGAAGTACCTTGAGGCTGTCCCAGCTACCCAGCAATGCTGGGGAATATGTTTGAGAGTATGGAAATTCATCCTTTTGTAGTCCTAAGGGGCGTGGGGTGTGGATATGATAACGCATGAATAATTCTCTGGTTCTGTGAGATGCTAACAGGCAGAAAATTGGTGCAGATCCTTTCATCGCTGCAGACTGGGTCACCATTCATGCAGTTAGGAAGCCTTTCTCATTTCATAGCAAGTCAAGTGGGCATCGAGTAACTTCTGTGTTTAATGGTTCTGATAGAAATTGGAGGCTGCAGACTGGATCTCTGCGTCTCGCTTCCTGGCTGTACAAACCCAGGTAAGTTATAGTTACCCTGTCTCGGTCTAGCTTTCCAAAGAGCAAGCTACAAATCAGCCACTGAGAGGAGTACAAGAAGAGGCAAACGGTCGGTTGGTTTCTAAAGGACTTGTCCTGACGTTTGCACACTTACTTTACGGGGCAGAAATCTCAGCCCTGGCTCCCTTTGCTCGCTATCTCTTCCCAGCCAACACCGTTTCTCGCGCCCCTGCGGCGAGTAAGTTACGCGGCCACGTGCCGGGTGACTCCAGCTCCTGCAAGGCACGAACATGACCCAGGAATCCAGCCCCAGCCTTTGGCTGGAGCTGCGACGGAGTCGGGCAGAGAAATGCATTTCCCAGCTCCTTGTGTATGCTCTTCCAGTAAGACCAAACTACCATTTCCCAGCGCAACCGAACGAGTCTTTGTGTTCTCCTTTAGCATCAGCATTCCTGCCGCTTCTGTAAGCGACGGCCCTTCAGCTCGGTGCAGTGTGAACAAGAGTTCGTCGATTTTGTATTTTTTTTTTCAGAATAAGTTGTGAGTATTGACAGTTAATGAGGTTTCTCAAGCAGTGGCAGGTGTCTAGAATATCTGTTATTGAGGGATTAGTTTTATAATGTTCACAGCAGAGACTCTTGGTAGTTTGGTATTTGAGCGGTGTGTGGCTTCGGGGGTTTTTCCAGATATATGAAATGAAGATGATATAGGATCTATTTTGAATTAAATTAGGAAAGTGCAACTTAATCCTTCAATTTAGAACTTGCAAACCTCAGCTTCCTGCGCGCATTAATAATCGAGGCAGCTGATACAAGAAACTCAGCTCTGAATTTTTTATCTGTAGAGAAAATAGCAGCAATTATAACCATTTAAGTAACCTAAAAAAGATAAATAAAGAAAGAGAAGCTGAAATTGTGTTTTTAATAACGCTCATTTACACCTGTGGCAGGAGATCAGGTTTTATATTTGGAACCCTGCACGCACACGTGGAGAGCAGCTATTGGAGCCACTGAAATATTGCTGGGCAGCTGAGTTGGTAATTGGCACGGTGAATTGGCAGTGGGAATGTGAGAACCTTCCCAGTGGTTCCAGTCTGGGCTATTTCAGCAGCACTCCAATGCTAAACCTCCCTTGGTTTTAGAAACTGGCTAGTGGCTTTAGTCTGGAACGTTTAGAAATGATTTGTGAGTCTTGATTTTCTGCAGCATTCGGAGCCTTTGTGCTCATATTTCGGAGTTTAGGGTTCTCGAGACTGCAGAGCGAGTGAGGCTTCCCATTTATTTAATAAAATCATTTATAATTTGTATTCCCAGAAGCACAGATGGTATTTCAAAAGCAGAATGTGACTTTGAATTGAAAGATTATCCAATTATTGCCTTTTTCATTGACGACGGTTTTCTTTATCCTTCTTATTTCTTCCATGGCTCACGTTGCAGATCTTGCCGCGTTCTCACTGATTCCGTGCCCTACATAAGACACATTTCTGCCTCGTGTGAAATGTTAACCTGGTCAGTAGGTCCCCTCCAAGAAGGGAGATCTCTTGTTCTGCTCTCGGTAAGAAGCAACAAGCTCTTGACAAATAAAAAGCAGTTTTGTGAATGTAGCTGCTGCCCTCCCTCAAGCCATTGCAGCCTTCTTACTAATTTTCACGAAAGGAGGAAGAGTTTGCACTCCACTGCTTTACCTGATGAAGTCATTCCACCAGAATCAGCTACTAATAAAAATGGAAAGTGAAGGCAGTAAATAGAGTCCTGCCTTCCAGTCCCACCCAAAGACAGGAGGTTCCTGGTGGTTCCTGGTGCTTTTCCTGGAGTCTGACACATATAAAGTTAATCCACTTGGTTTTTCTCTGTTGCAGGTTCCCCCTCGGTCCTCCTCCCTTCCATTCCCACCCAGCTGCCCGACAGGAACATCTAAATAACCAGCCAGCCTCTTTCTATCTCCCGTGTCTCGTAGATCGACGAAATGCAGTGGGGCAAAGGAGTGCGCCAAGTCCCGTCCTCGGTCTGCAGCCTGCCTTGCAAGCCAGGGGAGAGGAAGAAGATGGTGAAGGGGATGCCGTGCTGCTGGCACTGCGAGCTCTGCGACGGCTACCAGTACCAGGCGGACGAGGTGACCTGTCTGCTCTGCTCGTACAACGAGCGGCCCAACGAGAACCGAACGGGATGCCGTTCCATCCCCATCGTCAAGCTGGAGTGGCACTCGCCCTGGGCCGTCATCCCCGTCTTCTTGGCCATGCTGGGAATTATCGCCACCATTTTTGTCATGGCGACGTTCATCAGATACAACGACACTCCCATCGTCCGGGCTTCCGGGAGGGAACTCAGCTACGTCCTCTTAACAGGGATATTTCTGTGCTACATAATCACCTTCCTGATGATCGCCAAACCAAACGTGACGGTGTGCTCCTTCCGGCGTATCTTCTTGGGCTTGGGGATGTGCATCAGCTACGCAGCCCTGTTGACTAAAACAAACCGCATCTACCGCATCTTTGAACAGGGCAAAAAGTCAGTGACCGCCCCGAGGCTCATCAGCCCCACCTCGCAGCTGGCGATCACCTCGAGCTTGATATCTGTTCAGCTTCTAGGTGTCTTTATTTGGTTTGCGGTTGACCCACCCAACATCATCATAGATTATGATGAGCAGAAAACTATGAACCCTGATCAAGCCAGAGGAGTTCTCAAATGTGACATTACGGATCTACAAATCATTTGTTCCTTGGGTTATAGCATTCTTCTCATGGTTACGTGTACTGTGTATGCCATCAAGACTCGGGGTGTCCCAGAGAATTTTAATGAAGCTAAGCCCATTGGATTCACTATGTACACTACCTGTATAGTATGGCTTGCCTTCATTCCAATATTTTTTGGCACTGCCCAGTCAGCCGAAAAGGTAGGTGAAAATGAGCAAACGTGCGTCTGCTGTGTCAGGATTCACTGCAGTTCCAGATTACTGATGTTCAGCTTCACGTGGGTTTAAAATGAGCTCGCTGCTGAGGCACGTGCGACGCGTAAGCGCGATTTTCCCTCCTCCGTTTAGCTGGTGGGCTATTCCTTTGATAAACTGGCACAGGATCAATAGGAAGGATCTTAGCCATTAGTTTTATCGCTGCATCCATTTCAGTTGTATCTTTTCGGTAGGCTAAGTGGGAATTAGCTGTCATATTGTCCAGGAACAGGCAGCTCTTAACTAAATCATTTTGAACACAGGATGTAAGCGAAAAAAAAAAAGAAAGAAGTCAGAAAAGAGTCAAGCAGACTCCTGTGCTTCTGGAGTTCAGCAGTGGGCAGTCTGCTGAGCGTTGTGCTTCACAAGGAGCAGCCTCAGGGCACAGTTATGCCACAGGGTAAATAGCCTGCCCTGAGCTCCAGCTCCTGAGATGAGGCTGGCACCGCATTCTGCACGGGTTATTTTTAAACCAGCCCAGGTTGGCTTAGCCTAGAGAGCATGGCGAGGGTACAGCCAAGGTCCTGGAGTGAACGCCGGGTTGCTTCTCTTCATAAGTAAGGTCCACTTAAGCCCACGGAGTTCATTCACTGGAAATCAGTCTGAAATGTTACACTTAGAGGAATTAAGAAAAAGCATCTGGGCATTAGGATCGGATCCAGTAGCTGGGTTGTTACTAAAATGAATTATTGCAAAGCGCCGTCTGACTCAGCCTCACCTCAGATGCTCTCCCGCAGACCTTGCGTGGATGTAGTTATCTGAACCTGAGCTTCCCCGTGCAGGAAAGAGCTTTGGCTTCGTGCTCCTTTTTTTTTCCGCCTCTATCTCCGCGTAACGATTCTTCTTTAACACGAGGCTTGGGCGAGCTCACCGCTGTGGATGAAATTATTGCGCCTTTTAAATGAGTGAGCAAATTTCAGCTCCCAGCTAGCACATCTCATTCTGCGCCGGGGATGTAATTTCCAAATTTGCAGTTGTTAAACTTACAAGTTATTGAATTAAAATTGCAGGAAGGCAGCGGTGTCGCTCGGGCAGGTCCCTGCTTTGGCTGCAAGTCTCTTCCATAGGAAGGTGCCTGCTCCAAGGTTGTACAGATACCTGCAACTGTTTTAGCTGCTGGAAGAGGGAAGCAGAGGTTAGAGAGGTTTTCACTTCTGCCCTGGGCATGCCAGGCAGCCATTGCATCCCGAAAGGTAATTAATTTCTACAGGAAAGGAGGTCGGCCAAGTCTTAGGGGTGCTTCAGACAGCTCTGCTCACCCTGCCGAGGGAGAGAGCAGCAGCAGCAGCAGCAGCAGGGCTGGCTTGAAACACCGCTGGGCTCGTGCGTAACTTCGGCCCGACGCGGGGAGAGCAGCTCGGATTCTGTGCTCTCTGCCTGGCAGCGCCTGAGGCTGGGGGGTGACCGAGGTGAAGGGCTTGAAATTGTTGTCTGCAAAGATTTAACCGGGTGATAGAACGACCCAAAGAATTTCAAAGGCTGCTGCCTGTATTCAGAACCATTTAATAGCAAAAGCTTTAGGTTTCCATGTAGTCATAGTGCTGGATTATACCCTGTCCCGCTTGGAAAGCAGAAGATTCTTGTACAAATTCCTGTAGGACAGTGGAAGAGGCGATGATTAACTCGATTGCACACGGAGCACAGAAGAGGGCACTGGGCAAAGGCAGCAGATGCTCTTTGCTTTGCTCTGCTCCAGCCCGGGGGAAAGTTCTGAGCTGGTGGCACTGGCTGCTGCTGCCTCTGCAGCTCCCGGGCAGCCATGGCAGGGGCAAGGCTGAGGACAAGGGACTTCAGTATCAGCTGGTTGTCGTAGCCCAGACTCCTCACGTGCTGCTGGGTCTTACTGCAATTCTTTGGACTGAAAGCTGTGAGGTTTTGTCCAGCAAACCGCCCAGTGTGCCCATACCTGTGCATTGGGCACGCACACATCATAGGACCATAGACTGGGTTGAGTGGAAAGGGACCTTTCAAGGTCATCTCATCCACCCCCCTGCAGGGAGC